>PVKS010004705.1:0-90967 GCA_004027875.1 Aplodontia rufa
TTTGAGTGTCAAATGTGTCTCTTGCAGGCAACATATTGTTGGATTTTGGTTTTTTTTTTAATTTTTTATTTTTGAACAACCATACAAGTTTTTAACAAAATAATATCAAATGTGTATAGATTCTGGATATTACAATTACCCCCAGGAGAGCCCCCCTTTATTACCCACTCTTATCCCTCCCTTCCCCTTCCCCCCATATCTCTAAAAAAGGATTATGTTGTATAGCATTATATCTTATCTGGATTTAACATATGATAATAGACCAACTTTTTCACTGGCTGTGTATTTTGTTTTTTGATCCAGTGGGTCGGTCTGTGTCTTTTATTTGGGGCATTGAGACCATTCACATTCAAGGAAAGAATAGATATGGGAGGCTGATTCACAGACTTTGTATCTATTACAGGATTTTGAGTCATCTTGAAAGTTAGTGATTGTATAGTATAATTGTTGACTCGCACTTGTTTAAGAATTTATCATATCATTGGCATTGTCTTCTGAATGGAGAACATCTTTGAGAATGCTCTGTAGAGCGGGGTTAGTTTTCACATATCTTGCAAGCATGAGTTTATCATTAAAAGTATTTAATTTCCCCTCCCATTTGAAGCTGAGTTTTGCCGGATATATTATCTTTAGTTGAAAGTTGTTGTTATTTAACACTTGAAAGATATTGTTCCAAGCTCTTCTAGCCTTCATTGTTTGTTCTGAAAAATCCATAGTGATTCGAATAGGTTTGCCTCTGAATGTGATTTGGGGCTTTACTCTAGCTGCTTTTAGAATTCTCTCTTTAATTTCTCTGTTATTCAATTTGTAAATGATATGTCTTGGTGAGTTTCTCCTCTTATTAGGTATATTTGGAGTTCTATATGCATCTTGGATATGGTGTTTGGATCTATCGCCAAATGATGGAAGTTCTCGCTTATGATAGAAAGGATAATTCTGAAAGGAAGCCATACCTACAAACATTTGTGTAATGCATAATCCAGTCTTTTTGTTATATAAGCAGTGCCTAAGTGAATCCCCCACTGCAGCTCTTATTGTGCTGACTCAATTTGCTCCTAAAGACAAAGCATCATGGGAAATTGACTCCTTAAGGTCTAGCCCATAGGGGCTGCACACATCCTTGTGCCATGGCATTTCTTGCTCACTTACCTTCTCTTCTACATATAAAGCATTCATTTTTAGTAACCTCCCCACCTCACTGTACTGCACTCTTGGTACCTACATACCAACCAGGGCCAACCTTTGGACAGCTGTAAGTCACTTGGTTCTGAGGTAAACATTAGAATAAGGATATCATATTGTAGATCAACTTATTGTTGGAAAAATTATTTTTTATTTTTATTTTTTTGCAATCAGTCTCCAGGTGCAAGAATCACTGTTTTTGAACTGTGCTACTTGCTAAATTTAGAACAGGTTAACATTTGAAAAATATAACTTTTAATCATTATTCTTTCTTGACACTTGTGGAATCATTAGGAATCAGAGAGAGTTATCCTAATAAGTTTTCCATTTTCATAACCAGACAAATTAATTCAGAACTTATAGGTTTCTAGCTGACACAGGAAAAATCTGTCATATACAATGGAGGTTTTTAAAAATTACTATTGCTTAATTAGTTTCCTCCTTATTGAAAAAAGTCATTAGTCCAATTATAAGTCCCCTTGATTTTAGTGAATTAAAATTAGGTATGTTACACCCTTATTTTTTTCAATGAAAATAGCTAGAAATATATTAACATGGAAGAATATACTACCTAAAACATGACAAGCTTTTCTTTCCACAGTAAAATCCCAAGGCACATTTTATGAAAGTATCAAGAACAGAAAATTGTTTGTTTTTAGTGTAATTAGGAAATGTCTGTCCCCTGGACCACATTTGAGGTCTCTTTGTTCTTGAGGACATTTTATCACGTAAATGGGAATGAGCTTTGCCACAGGTCTGAAAATGATATTTTGATCTTTTTGTTTGAGGCTGTCCTTTGAATACTAAAAGTGTGTACACAGAAACCCCTGCTTTTTTGTATAAAGATCTTTGCTAAATGACTAATATCATATGTGTTGCATAGGTTTCTGTTATGAAGGGATTTACAAACATTCTGGCCTAATCATGAGTGATTAACCTATAAAAATTTTATATTGTATGTGTCTAATTTTATAAATTAACAGCCTTTAAGTTTGATAACTTGCAATTTCTATTTCATATTGAATGTATTTAGAGTCTGAGTTCCTTCTTTCCTTGTTCTTTAAATGATGAAGTTTTTCTGGGGACATATGAATATTATTCTTCATGTGTTAAGAATTACATAACTTTATTCACTCATTTAGTTTTTAAATTTATGAAGCATATGACCATAAAGTCAGGAGGGAGGTGCAAATACAGAGAAACTGTGGAGCCTCTTTCCTTGATATTGAAAATAGGATAAATCACCATCAGTCTCACTTGTGATAAGTAGTCATCTGCCAGAGAGGCTGGTAGTTCTTCTGACTTCTCTATAATCCTCTTCCCTGAGAGATGTCCAATAGTGTTTGGCATGAAGTAATTTAGAAATGCATTTGTGTAATATGCAGGACTTCTTATAGAATGCATTCATGGAATTGCAACAGAGATGAATAGAGGGCAAAGAGAAAAGAAGCAAAGTTTCTTCGGCTTAGATTATTTATGACTAATCTGGTGTTTGCAGCCTTACTGGAAGATATTGAGATTTTATACATTCTCAATCCAAAAACATGAGAGAGAGTGGAATTTAAATTATTTAATGAGAAGGGTTTAGAAAAAGAGGTTGATTCTAACTGTTCTTGATTACTTTCTAATTGGAAAATTTTCCAAGCTAACCTTTACAAAATGGTCCTTTGGGCGTTTCTGTCTTCAACATCACCTTGATGGGAGGGCTACAAAAAGAAGAGACCTGGACATCTGGCCATTTTAGTAATCAATTAAAAATCCAGTATAAAGGAAAGGGGGAATTGTAAAATGAGAGTTAGGAATTAAGTGTGTATTTTCCACAATCCTGTATTGTCTATTCTATTACTCTCTCTTGCCCTAATTTCTTAAACTCTACCACACACTGAACCACCTGAGCTTCCCTGAGAAGGCCCAGTTCTGCTTTACAACCAATCTGGACCTAAGCAGATGGTATTCCAACAGCCTTAGTCACATCTTAACTAGTCTCTTCCTATAAAATTGGAAGGTTCCTCTCTCTTGGATCCTGGAGTGTCAGATTCCTCTGGTCTATATATTTGAAAATTTTCTCACCTTTCTCCTGGATAGCACCTCTGTGTCCTTCCAAACAAGTTTCAATATAGGAATTATCTCTTTTGGGAAGTTATTAATACACTTTCATCCAGTCTCTACTCTTTGTCCCTTCACATCAGGTTTATCTCTGGCATATTTCACTATATTGATATCAAATATTTAATTGTCTCTCACCCTGGACACTAACCTCATTAAATATAAGGCCAGGTCTTTCTATATTCTGTTCTTTGCACAGAGTAGATATTCATTAGGAGCTTGTAAATAAATAACTGACTGACAGTCAGAAACCATTTTGGACTCATAAAAGTCCTCATATGATTTTCAGATCTTACCTTCTGTATAGGCTTCTCTTTTCCTGTCTTTGGTCAACCATCTTCCTAGGCCTGAGCCCCAGTTTCTAAGGTTTAACAGGACTCCAAACTGCAAGACTTCCTTCCTAGATCTGGCCTTCTTGTTTGTCCCACCAGGACTAGTCTTATTTTACCTTTAAACATAGCTGTAAGCATGACATGAATCCTCTTTCTCTAAGAGGGTTCTCTGTCCTTGTGGGAATCTATTCTCTATACCCAGTGTTTATGCTCTTACCCTGTAGCCCAAGAATGAACATTTAGTAAGAACATTTGGTTATTTTATTTTTATGCCATCTTGTTTCTTCTGTACTTTTATTGAGGCAGAAACTGAGCTCAGAGAGATTAGTTAATTTGTACCAAATCATGCACCTATTAAGTATTAGGGTCTAACCCCTAAACCAGGATGTCCCACTCCAGCAAGGAACTCTTAACCAACATTCTCTACGGCTGAGCAGAGGGGAACTTTGGAAAGATGACCTAAGGGTATTGCACAGAAGAAAGTTCATTGCTTAGGATTATTGCTTCAAAAATCCTCAGGGCATTGGTTCTAGTACCTACCATGTATATCAAAGTCCACGAATGCTCAAGTACTTTATATAAAATGGGAGATTATATTTGCATATAATCTACATCCATCCTTGCATAACTTTAAATCATCTCTAGATTATGCATAACTTCTAATGCAATGTAAATGCTAAACAAATTATTTTATAATATACTGTATAAAGAATAATGAGAATTTTTTTAAATATGCATATTAGATACAGATCTTGTTTTGTTTTTCAAATATTTTTGGTCCTCATTTGGTTGAATTGGTAGATGTGAAATGTGCAGCTACACAGGGCCAGTTGTATTTCCAAGTTTTAAATTTGGCCTTTTAAAAGATTCATTTCCAAGATCCTCCACTGATATATTTTTTGAGAATTATAATTTCTGCTGCCTTTTTTCATCTGTCCTTAGTACAGATCTAGAATGTTCAATTAAAGGTATATTTCAGAGGAGCTAAATGAAAGAAGAAATGCAATAAAACACTTGTTTTTACAAACTGTTTAAATAAATATTTTCCTGATTGATTCTGTTTAGCACTGAAAGGCTTTTTTTTCATATATTGTCAAAAATTTTGTTAAAATGTTTACAACAAAGGATATGACTTTCTTGCCTTTCTTTGTCATTTATTTCCATCTTACTTTTTAAATATCATTTGTTTCAGCTGCTGTCTTGGGACCTGAAGATGTATGACCTCTTTCGTTCTTTCTTTCTTTCTGTCTTTCTTTCTTTCTTTCTGTTTTCCATCTTTCTTTTCTTTTTTTTTTACAGAAACTTTAACATTATTACTCTGCTTAAAGATTGGACTAGTCCGTTTGTTTCTTATCTGGACTAGACACATAATTTCATGCCTTAATGGGAAAAAAGCAGAATTCCTTGTTTAAAACAGGGTTAATTTCAAGACAGTGAAAGCAGAGCATTAAAACTAGTACAGGGTTATTCTAAGCAAGGGATCCTCTGCAATTGCATAGGTTGCATACCATGATGTCACACGTGATTCTATGAATATTCTTGAAAATGTTGTTAGCAGAAAAATGATCAAAATCATAATGAGAACTGAATGAAAATTCTCAAAATCATGAGAATTGAAATGTGCACATGTAGATATCTATATATAATATAAATATTATATATAATATGTATCTACATATAATATATATGTAAAATTATCTTTGTTCTTCCTAATCAGATTACAGTTTAGGGGGAAATATATTATGTTAAATAATAGCGATAATACTTCATAGCCTTTTAGCTTTATGTTATATTTTGTTCTCCACTCTCAGAGAATGATTTGTATCTTTCATAATTTATGCTTGAGAAATAGGTCAAAGGAAATTGACAACTTGAAATTTTTGTTTTAAGTCTCGATTATCTTACTTGCCACTTGTCTAATCATGAATCACAAAATTCTTTCTACTAAATCTCCATAAATGCTGACCAAAATATCAACACATTGAAGGACATTACTGGGAAAAAAAAGGAACTCAGTGGAAACTCTGTGCTCTATAAATGTTGCATATACACACCACATGATATGCATATGATTTGTTCATGGAAAGAGATTAGGGTTTGTTTTGATTTAACAGTGGCAATTTGTAATACGGTTTAAGAAAGTTCATACCAACAATTTTACAAGTAAAGGTATTTTTAGAAGAGAAAAAGTAATCAGAAATAGTGAAGATTCCATTATTGGTCTAATTTGAATAGTATTCCTAAGAGGTATTTTAAAAACATTTCATAATTTCATCAGAAAAGAGCCACTAGAGAATGAATAATATATTTAACATATATTTAAAATTTATCAAGTGTTTCCAAGCAATAAAATTTATTACTATTGTATATTTCAGATGAACTATTAATGCCTACATTTGTGTATTACAATGAAAGGGAGTTAGTAAACTGGACTGAGGCTTGATTTGATAATTTATGTAGGTTTGGTCTTCTCTGTGTGCTTATGACAAAAATAACTGAGTTTTAGGTTTTTTTCTCTTTTAATTGGATTTGTAAGAAAACAAGATAGCTTGCTCCATTATTATTGCTTTCCTAGAGGCAATTTTGCAGCTATGATTATAAATAAACTTCTATTATCAAGTCTTATTTCCCAAAAGACGAGGGAAAAAATCCATCTTTGTTTTCTCTTGTGTGAGATTCATAGTTTCTGGCAATATGTAAACCTTAAGAGTTCATGTTCCCTGTTTAGACTTTATAAAGCTTATCCTGACTTTCTAGAAGTTTTCTATTGTATTCTACAAAATTTCTTCAAGGGATTTATGCTATAGAACATATAAAAATTGACTATGGAACAACAAATCAAGTCAGTAAACTTTTATTGAGCACATATTCACAATGATATAGGAAAATAGTGGTAGAAATTAAAAGTAATATAAAATATAAGCTGTAAATGTCATCTAAGAGCTTGCAATCCATTAAAGAAATCAAAAGTTGGAATATAATAGTATACATTCATTATCTTTCTTTCAATTCTTAAACAAATGTCTATTGAACAACTAATAGGTCCCAAGAACTATGTTCAATGCTGGTAATTTAATGATGAGTAAAATAACGTGTGATTCCTACCTCATGGACCCTGTGGTCTAGTGAAAAAGATAAATAATCACACAACAAACATAAAACAGCCACTATTACAAAAGCTACAGAGTGGTTCACCACAGCACAATGTCTTAAGGAAATGATTTGCTCTCTCTTCTTATCCCTTTTTTAGCCTGTTCTGATATGGTAGCCAGAGTGAGACTTAAAATGTATCATACCATTTTACTCCAGTTCCCCTAAGACTTCCTTTATTATTCAGAGCAAAAATACTCATCTCCTTTCTTAATTCTCATGCTTATTTACTTCATTCAACCTTAAGTTCCTCAAACATGCTAGTATTTCGTCTGTCTCCAGAACCTTTGTACTGCTTTTCTTTCCATGTGGATGATTCTTTCTTAGCCCCCTAACACCTTACTATAATAATGTTCTCACTCAAATGGAATTTTCTCAATGAAGCTTTCCTAGATTATTATATTTTAAAGGGAAACAGCGAACCTTTGGCACATTTTAATCTTTTCCCTCCATTTTGCTCCAGCACTGAGCATCACACAGTATAGCATTCACTTACTTTTTACTGTCTTCTGTGCTAAAATGCAAGATCCACCACAACAGACTTTGCTTTTGTTTTTCTTTCCTATTATTCCCAGTTCCTAGCATAGGGCCTGCCTGGCACATAGTAGATACACAGTAAATATTTGCTAAAAAGATTTCATAAGAATAGATTTTGAAAGATATTTTAAGAAATGGAAAAATTTGACAAGCACATGCTCTGTATCAGGTACTAACTAGCAATCAATATATTTGGTTGATATTTCCATATCTGCTTAGAGAACTCCTACTTCAAGTCCCAGACTTACATCCCTTTAATAGCTTTCTATGTCTTTCCATGATAAAATTTAGAAATTGTTATTTTCTTTGTTATAATAGCCCATACATTATAATAAACAAATCCATAACTACCTTATATCATGGTTATTTTATCTCATGCCTTCCACTAACCTGTATATTACTTTTTATCACTTCATTTATCTTTGACCCTCAAAACCCAGCACAGTATTTAGAATACTAAAGTGTCCAAAAATGTATGCTGAGCTGAATTGCTATTCCTCCTTTAATATTCAAAAACATGAAGTCAGCAACTATTTCAATGCAGCAGTCAATTCTGACCTGGATGTTTTCAGTAACTACTTGAGAATCACAGCAGTATATTAGCTGTCTTTAGCTATGTTGAAAATTGCACCAAAACTTTGTGGCTTATAAAATAAACATTTATTATCTTGAGGTTGCGTTTCTATATTCTTGGAAAGAATATCACAGTGGCTTAGCTGGGTCCTCTGGCTTCTGGTTCTTCACACAATTGCAAAGTGCCAGGTGGTCTGTAGCCATCTCAGTGACTGATAGGGAGATTATTCACTTCCATTATCACTCATATAGATGTTGGCAGGCTTTAGGTCCTCTCTGGCTATTAACCAGAGATATCAATTGTGCCATACGATCCTATCCATGGACATTAGTGTACAACTCACCACAAAGTATTTACCTTCCTTTAGAAGGAGAGATAAAGAAAATGCAAAGGAGGTGAAATCACAATTGTTTTAAATTTAATATTGCAAATGACATTCCATAACTTTTGCCACACTGTAGTTATTGAAAATGAGTCATTAATGTCAAACCTATATTCAAAGGAACAACTTGGTATCACTGATGGTCCGTACCACTAATATTTTATCAAAGATGCTAGCAAATATATACAGATATAGATTCATAGAGAGGTTATGTATAATATCTAGATGATAGGGAAGCCACTACCCCAGGAAACTTAGCATGATTCTACACACGTGTTTTTGGCCTTATCTTCTCTTAGGAACAAGGAGAATCAAGCAAGTAGATATGTGGCAATTCTATTCTTCAACAATTAACAGCTCTCTTTTGTGGAACAATGATTTCCTATATGCATTTTCTCAATGGCTAGGGTTCCAGTGGTAGGAACAAGAAAGGTATGCTGGCCCATTCTGTCTACAATCATGTACCACCAACCCAATTCTATCATAGTACTTATGCTGAGTTCTAACTTAATTAAATAAAAGTTTTAAAAATTGTTAGGAATGTCTAAAAACCTGGGATCCTAGAACAATGATTTTGTCTACAGCAGTAGACCATAGCTCGTAGCATAGCGAACCTGCCAAGGTTTGTTTTTATCCAGAGTTGATAGTCATGTGATGGGATTTAGAAGCCTGGGACTGAGTCTCATACACACTTATATGTTGTCTTTTCTGTTTCTGAAGCCAAAAGTACTTGGACAGATTGATACTGTGCCTCTTTTTATTATCATTCCAAGTCTCTTATGAGTACCCTGTATATACCTGAGCATTGATTGATATAACTGATGGAATGGTTAATAAATTTACCATCCTCATGCCTACCATTTTCTGTCCTAATAATAGGTCTGACTAAATGATATAAGCTCTTTATTTTGAAAAACTCTTTATAAAGAAAATAATCTGGAATTGATTTCTAGATCTGTCAAAGCATAGTGTTTCATGTCAGTTAAACATTTTTGCAACTGTGAACACACCAATTGGATTATATAATTTATTCTAAAACTTGTGCCAATCAACATTTTTAATTTTATTTTTAAATAAAGAGACTGTACACTACAATTGATTACCCACATCTGTTATCCTAAAGTAAAATAAGGTAGTATTTGGCAGTTCATCAAATAGCCACTTTTCTGGCTTTAATAATGAGAAAGTTAAAAAACAGAACTAGTAAATATTCCATATATGTAACATTGGTGGCCACTGAACTTCATTGTTCAGGTTGTCTTTTTTAATTTCAAGCTTCTGGAAATTCCTTTATTATTGATTTGATTTTTAGGAGGATTCTTATTATTAAACCTTGTCTAACAGGCAAAAATCTTTGTTCCTTCTTGTATTATATTATCAACTCCACCACCCCTCAAATTTTGAATTTGATTTTTCAAGTGGAGGCAACTCACTTTTGTTTTCAAATGCTTTGGCAGAGGAACTTCTTTTGAGAAAACAGAGGAACAGGTGACTTGGGTTGGGGAAGCAAAGTCCTGAGAAAACAAGCTGTTGGGCGCTACCTGAATTCCTCTGCTGTTGTGATATTCAGGCTGTGTACAGTGTGGAGGGGATGTCAGTGAGAGGGAGCATAACTTATACTCCAGTTTTCAAGTAACAATTGCAATATAGTGAAAAATGTTGGGCCTGTAGCAAGCTATATAAATAAGTCTCTTAAGAAAAGAATTGTGGCTTTTGAAATGCATAGAACATTATGTGTTTATAAGAGTAAACACTGAGAGCCTGTGTTCTCAGCCAGGGATTTTAAAATAAGACCTTCACATAAGTAAATGATGGTGGGGAGGGTGTATATCTAAGGAAGTAAAAAGCACAGCAAGATAATGATTAACTGGAAGGCTCAGAAAATGATGTCCCTCTTCTTAAAAATATCTCTCCTGGGGACTATCTGTATAGACACTCCTTTGTTCTCCTTTTCCTTCGTGGATGATTCTTCTCTCTCTCTCTTTCTAGTTCCCTTCCTTCCCACTTTTAAACTATAAGTGTCCCATAAATATGTCCTTTACTTTAGCTTAATTGTGTTATTTCCTGGTTTCGATTATTTTCTCTTATAGCACTTGAATCTTCAGCCTTGTCCACATCCATCAGCTTTTCTCCTTAGTTAGCATCACTTCCTGAGAGTGTTATTAAATTTAATAAATGCAAATTGTCGAATACATGCATGCATACATGCAGAATTTGTCCCTAAACTTTATTACCACACTAAAGAATATGGAGCTTCTCTTTAATTGCTCTGATAATATTATTTGTCTAATCATCTTCTGAGTAAATTTAAGACCAAATTTAATTTTAACATGAGATAATAAAAGAAAGATCCTATAAGAAAACCTCACCATTGTGACAGCCTGAAGAAACTATTTTCCAATAAGTTTTTATACTCAAATGCTTAATTAGAGCTATTTCAGGTAAAAAAAAAATCACAAAAATATTCCACTGATGTTATAAGTGAAAAACTCTGTAATTGCATGACATCGAGAAGCCTTACCAAACATCTGTAGTGGATGTCAAGGGTTGACATCATTTTATATTTTAAATGTGTATATATTTTTCTATTTAATATTATATGCAAGTATTGCATATAATTTGTAAATATTATGTATATTTGAAAATAGAAAAATCAACAGAAAATACGGTAGAAAGACAAAGGAAGGGCTTAGTAACTCTAAAGCAAATACCAAATTCTACCCTCTAAAATGCATTCTAAGTAATATAAGCCTTCAGTACAAATAGTTAGACAATTATTGGTACCTTTATTGACTTGGCTTTATGTTCATTCATTTTAAAATTTGAGAGTGATGTTGAAATATTGATTTGAGTGATTGTTTACAATAGAAACAGCTTATGATATTGAATAAGAGCACAGCAAAATGCCAGGAGGAATTGAAGAAACTAGTTATTATAAGTAATTAATTGTAGACACAGAAATGTAGATGATGTTTCCTTACTTTGTAAATTTAAGAAGTACAAAGTTTTATTGCCATGGTAATCTCTCCTTATAGGCTTCCTTTTCTATGATCATCACTTGTCAACATCTCATCTTTCTACATCCCTTCTCCTGTCTTAATTCTGCTACCATCTGAATACTTCTAGAATCCATTGTCAATCTCCAGGTCACTATTACTAACCTGGCTCATTTTATTGTCTCCACGTGAGAGTGGCTATAAACTGTGCTAATGGGGATCCAGAGATTTGGGCATGTATGTTTACAGTCTCCCTTTCATGAGATATTTATTTATCTCAGCAGATGACCTAATGCCTAAGTGTCTAACCTATGACTAGGTGTCTGTCTCATAGGAAACTTGTTCAATTCGACAGAGCCTTTGTTCATCTGAACATAGCTCTTGTCTGAACTACGTCCAGTTTATTCCTACCAAGATAGCCATTTTTTGCCTGTAAAAGAAATTAGGTTCATTTTTTCAGTCAAATTAAACATAGAGAAGGCAACTCAACATCACACATGAAATTATTACTTACAGATCCAAGACAGAAGAAGACAGTATGTCTCACAAGACCAATGGGCAACTGGGAGCCGTCTGGAACACATATGTTGAACCAGAGAGTTGGGGGGGTGAGGGTGGCATGGAAACCTATGGACAAAACCTTCATTGAGGATCATGGAGTTACCCAAGCTGGCTTCCTAAGGAAAATATTTATTGGTGGGTTTAGAGCAAATGACACTAGTTGTGAAGTCTATGAATGACAGGTGATCGCTACTGCCTGTCTGCTACTCTGTGAAATGTGGGCATCTTAGGAACAAGACAAGTTGGTTATATTAAGCTATTCTCTAAGAAGACAGTCACCAGGAAGGAGATGTATATGGAAGGTATCTGAATTTATTGAGAAAAGGGGAATTCAGAGAATTAGAAACTGTCAACCCTACTTGTAGTAAGTCCAACTTTTATTACCATTGAATCCCAAGGCAACATAAAATTATAAGAAATAACTACAGACCAAAGAGACTGCAAGTAATAGGTTATTAGGAAGTCTTTGATGTTGTTTTCCAGGGAAATTTCACTGGAGTGCTGAATTCTTAGGCCAAATTGCAGTGGACAGGAGGTGAGGAACTGTGGACATTAAAAAAAGACTGAAATTTAGGAAAGGGGAATTGTTCAAAGGGATAAGAATTGAGTATTGATTATTGTTAGAACTGAAAAAATACCAAATCAAATTCAATTTCCATATTGAAATCATTGGGATCATTTTGAAATGATGAGGCACAGACTAAAGTTTATAGAAAACAGTTTGTTGCTAAAGCTTTGCTAATACCTATTTTCCATTAAGTGGAAATGAGTATTGTCACAGTAGAATTTTATTGTTCTGCGTTCACTGTATCTCAGTAATGAAGGTTAGATACAGGCCTACAGAAGAGAAAATTGTGGCTTTAAACAAACTATAAATCTTAAAGAAAACATTGGTACAAGAATGAATTTGAAGACTCCAAAGAAGTAATAGGAAATGAAATACCACTTAAGTAAAGAAAAATTTCATTTTGAAGTGTAGAATATTTATTGAAAGTGTACAAGGTACAAGACACTATATTTGATTTTAGTAATTTCAACTGAGATTGATTGTCATTTTATCTCGTCTAGAATTCACCTCATTCTACTTTCTCTGCCATGGGACATTTAGTTCTTCTATATATGGTCATTATTTTCTCTTTCATTCTTGTCCAATGACTTTTATAAAATAAAAGATAAAGGTAGAAGCTAAATAGGACCAAGTGAAATAAATTAAAATCATATTTTAGGGGGCTGTAGGGGTGGCTCAGTGGTTATGTTGCTTGACTGGCATGTTCAGGGACCCAGGTTCGAACCCTAGCACCATATATACAACTAAGTGTTGGAGCAACGAAAGCCACAAGAAAAACTGAATAAAATTGATCCCTGCCCCTTCACTGTCCCTCCCTCTCTTTAAAAAAAAAAAAAAAAGCCGTATTTAGTAGGAAAACCATGCAGCAAGAAAAAACGGGGAGAGCTTTTACTCCTACTATCTTTAAGTTTTGAATTCCAGGATTTTGAGTGATAAGATCTGACCACTTCAGTTAGAAGTATTAAATTCCAGTGACTCTCAAGTAGAAACTCCTTTTATCCAGAGTTAAAACTTATTATACTTTGAGACAAATTTAGAACACTAAAAAAATTAATTTTCACATAATAGTGGTGTATCAATAGTGATAATTAATGGAAATATTATGTTGTAAACATAATATGTATGGTTATTCAGAGAAAGAGGTGATTAATATAATGAAATATTGCAGCAGATTTTTATAGAGAACATAGGAACTGAGATTAGCCTTGAGACTAGGTATGTAGCTGACAGGAAAAGTGAAGGAAAGACACATTTGAAAGAGAAAGCAGAATGTGAAAATGAGTGTTTAAATTATGACCTGGAAATTGAAGGGAATTCACTAAGATCTTTTTAGGAGTTAAGTGGTGAATTGAAATAATTCATACAGAGTTTGCCCTACTTTCAAAATAAAGAGCCCCAATCCATTTTCAGTGCTCATAAAACAACCACTTCACGGGTGGCACTTATGGTACTTGTCCTTCTGCCAGTAAAAGTATTGTTACTGGCCTATATTTGAATCTTGTTTTTCTTTGTTTTAAAATAATGATATATATTTTTATGTTGGCTATACAAATCTTAGTATAATATAGTTCATATTCTTAAACTGTTTAAAGTATTAAGATTAAACTTTCTGTGATAAAATTTATTTCTTATTTACAATTTTACTAGTAGCTTTGTTGAGAAATAAATTAAGATTATGTATTCTCTCAAAAAAATTTTGAAACAACAGAATATAAACCCTGCAAAAAGCTTAATCAAATAGTGTATTTCAAACTCAATTCATAGTTCCTGGTGTGAAGCAAGCACTTGGGAATTGCTGAAGGTTAATTTGGAATAAATGTTCAATAAATGTTTGTCAAATTGAATTAAAGTTCCTATCATATAATTAGATCCTAATTATTTATGTTTACATTCCCTCATGCTTGATGGTAAATGTATCTTCCAAATTTTCACTTTTATTAGAAATGTAGTCTATTTCAAGGATTATTGGATACTTATCATATACTGATCACACCAGTGAATAAAATGAATTTGGTCTGTGGCTTCATGTAGTAGAAAGAGTGTGAACTTTATTTTTCAACAATTTTAGGTTTTAGAATAAGGGAAGCATGGATAAGAAAATTTAATAGATATTTCTTTAAATCTAATGTTTCTATGAGTTCACTTGTCTTAGCCCATGTAACAAAGCATATTTGTACATTAAATATAATGTATTCCCATAAAGAGTTCTGGGAGGTACTCTCCACGTAATGACTTCATAATAAATAATAAACCTATACCACTCATATAAATAAAGTTGTATAATTCCAATGCACATTACTGTTAATGGTTAAATATATCCTTAATTTTAAAACAAACTTTTGAAAATTCTACAGTTCAATAATGACATTGTGTGGTTTCATTAAAACTTACATTTTGACAGTTTCTCAGAAGGGCAACACTTCATAATTAATGAACGTTCAGCCAAAAGTTTGACCATCTGAGTGACTGGATAAGTGCAAACTTAGGAGGGAAAAAACTTGCTTTTGACTATTTATTGAAGCCTCAGAGTCATTATCTTTTAGAATGAAAGTAAGTTATGGAAACATGCCTAAGAAAATGGTTTTATATGTTTTTACAATAAAAATTCACTCTATTTCTGCTATATTTAAAATAAGAGAAATTATAAAAGTCTTCATCTACCTTGATCGTTAGAGTTCTTTTTTTCAAGATTCCTGAGATTGAACTCCCAGGCCTAGCAAGCCTTAGATACGAACACATGATATAAATGGCTCTGGCAGTTGTTTCCAAGCTGAAGCTACAGAGCCTCTGAGGACAGATGGCTTCCTCGTGTCTGGGATTGAGTCATTTGGTTCTTTTACTTAAAGGTTAGCATTAATGAGATCACATTCACAGAAGTCAAACTGTTCTGGATTTGAATTTCAGTTCTCCTTCTTACTAGTTGATTGACCTCAGTATTACCTGGCTTCCCCAACACTTAGTTTCTTCACCTTTAAATCGGAAGAGTAGCTTCTATCTTTCTGTATTTTGGTGTGAAAGTCAGTAGACTCTAAGTACCATTGATGCAATTAGTTCAGTGCCAGATACATACTATTCCCTCAGTAAATGTTAATTATGATTTCAATTTTTTATTAGAAAAGCAACTCACTGGGCTGGAGTGGTGACTCACTCGTAGGGCACTTGCTGGCATGCTTGAAGACCCAGGTTCGAATCCCAGCACCACATATTCAACTAAGTATCAGAAAAACAGAAACCAGATGAAAAACAAATAAAATTAATTCTCTCTCTCTCTCTCGTTCTGTCTCTTAAAAAAGAAAGAAAATTGTCAATTCACTGTACATATATGTATTTTTCTTTTCATTAGTTAGCAATATCTAGATATAAGCAGAAGCAATATTCTGAGAATATATAGACACCTATATACCTACTTATATGTTAAAACCCACCAAAAATTTCAGATGTTCTATAAGAATCCCTTATCATAGCTCATACATGCTTAATAAATTGTTTAATAGATAAATGAATGATTAAATGAATGTGCTATTTAAAACCATGTACTACTCACACAAAGCTTGAGGCAAGAAACTGATGAGTCTCTTCCCTGTTGACATTGACTTTCACAATGACCTTGAGAAAAATTTCTAATTCCTCTGATTCTCCTTATCTTCCTCTTTAAAATAGAGGCACCCAATATGTAATGTCCATGGTCCCATACTGAAGGGCTATGATTCATACAAGTAAGAAAACTTGACTTAGGAGGATATTTGAGTTAGAGGAATGGAAAAGGTTCCTTGAGCTCAAGTTCCATTTTCCTGTTTCCTCTTCTAACAGACTCTTGAAAATTTTCTCAAATGTATATTATTTACCAACTGAAGAAGATGTGTTAGGAAAGTCTCATTAAAAAATGAACTCATCTGAAGGAATACATCCAATCTGTTGTTCAGAAAAAAAGAGACTTAGAGATAAGTCTTTGAGAGAAGAAATCTGAAAAAAACTGACAAGTTTGCTGTGAAGGTTTGCAGAATATGCCACCCTAAAATATGCCACCTAGGCATACTGAATAATTTTTGTTAGAGAAAATTGAGAGGAAATAGGTAGAAGAAGAGTCTCTGCTCTCCCATTAGGCAAATAGGACATAAATTAGAAAAGATATACCTCCTCCCTTCTCTACCATTTTGGGTAGAAGTTAATCACCCACTAGACACAACTGTAGACCCTTTCAACCCACAGAAGGTATCCAAGGAATCTAGATATCTTCTATTAATTTTCCTATGTATTTACCTTCCCCCAATTTATAGCCACTAGTAGCTCAGAATTCTTTTGCTTTGTCTTATTTTACTGCAAAATTTACTGAACTTTCGTAAAGATATTGTGTAAATTATAACTACTACTTAGAGTTACTCATTAATGATCACTCCCATCTGTTTTGGTAATGTACATACTAATAAACTTCTGTTTGTTTTTCCCTCATTAATCTGATTTTTGTCAGTTTAGTACATAGGGCCCCAGCCAATGAACCTGATGGGTAGAGGAAAAATGGTTCACCAATGATTCATCGTGGTGTTTTTCACTGACTCATTTCTTCATTCGTTTATTCCACAAATGTTCCCTGATTACTATTTGCATGGCAAAATGTTGGAGTAAGATAAATATTTAATGTGTAAGTGGTCTTTCAAGAATCTGCAATTTAATAGGGATGATAAGACTTGTGTTTAAGTAGAAAAATGTTCTAAATGATGTAAATGAAAGTTATATGTGAATTATGAGGAAGGAAGATTTAACTTCAGCCAAACAGATGGCAATGAAGGAAGGAAATTAAGGAGATCTTGGAGGAGATGGCATTTTGGCATTTTATCTGGGATTTAAACATCTGTGGATTGGGCAGAAGGAAATTTCTGCCTGATGAAATAATGTGGGAAGCACCTCAGGGAGTAGGAAACTGGTGGCAGCCGACCATACATTTGGCTACACAATTGCATTTATGAAAGAGAGTAATGGGAAATATATTTAAAAGAACACCATCAGATTCAGTGGAACTTAAATATCATATGGAATGGAATAGTCTTTATTTTCTAGTAAAAATCAAGACATGGTAAATATGGGGAAAGGGAGAGGGAAGAAAAGGTTGTGTTTCAGGCTGGGACATCTAATCAACAGTTGTTCATGTAGTTTGTAAACTAAATTTTGATGAGTAGATGCCCCAAAGAGGTTCCTAAACAAGATTATTTTTTCCAGGCTGCTGATGTGTTATTGCAACACGGAGCTAATGTCAATGTTCAAGATGCAGTATTTTTCACTCCATTGCATATTGCAGCATACTATGGACATGAACAGGTAAGTCTGGCCACTGGAGTTCCAAAGGCTTGGATTCTGCCGAAACATGCCAGGCTTTTGTTCAACCATCCTCTTGCTGAAGATAGGATATTTAAGATATTTGTTGAATTATTTTTAGCCATGTTCTCCTGAACCTTAAAGAGCTTATAATATTAACATTACATCTGCCATGTTATTCATTTTTACTGACTATCTTAGTAACAAAGGAAGCAGTAGAGTGCATTGGTAGCTGTGCAGCCATAGGAATCAATCAGCCAGAATTAGGAAAATGCCTGCCTAACTTCATGACTACGCTTTGTTATGTAACCTTTTGATCTTCATTTCTTCATCTATTAAAGAAAAAAAAAAAGAGCCAGGCACAGTGGTACATGTCTGAAATCCTAGCAGCTTGGGAGGCTGAGGCAGGAGGATTACAAGTTCAAAGCCAGCCTCAGCAACTTAGTGAGGCCCTAAGCAACTTAGCAAGACCCTGTCTCAAAATAAAAGATAAAAAAGACTAGGGATGTGGCTCAGTGCTTAAGTGTCTCTGGGTTCAATTCCTAGTACCCCCCAAAAAAGAAAAAAACAATATTATTAGTAACTACCTTACAGGGATGGTATTAGGGTTAAGTATACATTTCTTGTCAAATACTCAATACATATTAGTAATGATGTTAAGGACCATAGCAACATAAATCAATCATAAAGGCCCTTCCAACAGTTCTCTGAAAAATTTGTCTTTCAAAAACTTTATTTCCACTTTCTTCTCTCATGGGATGTTGTAGGTTGAAAAATATCTCCTGGAATATGCCCACATCCTAATTTTTGTAAATATTATCTTAAAAGGAATTTTGCAGATGTGATGTAATAAAGGATTTTGAGATAGGGAGATTATTTTGGATTATTCATTAGGTCTAATAATTTTCAAGGGGCCATATAAGAGAGGAGAAAAAAAATCAAAGCAAGTAGTAGGAGATGTGACAATGGAATAAGAGGTTGGATTGATACAGGAAAGGAGCTGCAAGCTAAGAAATGTAGCAGCTTTTAGAAGCTAAGAAAACAAGGAAGTGGAAGCCTCTGGGGACAGTCCAGCCTATTGTGATCATCATTATCATCATCATTATTTTTGTTATCATTTATAATTTGTTCACAACCCTGAAATCAGCTGGTTTTTGCCACTCCTTACCAATGGCATAAATGAAGCTCAGTCAGGTCAGGTTTTCATGCCAGAGTTATACAACTAATAAGTAAAAAATCTGAAATACGTGCTCAGGTCTGTCTGATCCCAAAGTCCATGTTTGTTCTGTTTTACCAGAGCACACTTTGTTACTTGTCTTCAAGCATCATAGAATTCAGGCAATTTACCTAAACTGTGAAGTCAGAATTCAAGACAATGTGTTCTAACTCTAAAGTCCATCATGAAGGTCAAAGTTTGTATATACTGCTTACAAGCATTGTCCCTTAGCTATTTTTCTCAGGAAACTGAAAGAACCAAATAAAACAGAAACATAAAAATAATTTTCTAACCAAATATATCTGTTCTCTGGATACCCCCATTTTCCCTCTTCATTTTATCTCTTATGGCTCACTTAATTACAGAAATTTTGGCCTTTTTAATTTCCTGGAGGTCATGCCACAGTACTGCTTGAGGGACTTAAGTTGAAAATTATTTTTTTAATAGAGAGAGAAAAAGAGAGTCAAATTTTTATTTTTTTCATTTGGTTTTTGTTTTTCCTCCATTTAGTTGTATATGTGGTGCTGGGTGAACCTGGGTCCTCACGCATATGGCAAGCACTCTGCTGCTGAGCCACCTCTCCAGGCTAGAACAGCAAATTTTCTTATGTCTCTAGCTGTCCTACTTATAGTGCCTTTATTTCTCTGCTAGCTGGCATATGCTTGAGCACTCTTGGTCATGTGAAATGTGACCTGTAACTAAGAAAGATTGCTGATTTCATTGATGTGCTGCTCAGAGTGCAGTGAAGAGCCAGGCACTGAAAATGGGTTTGAAAATATAGGATTCAAAAACCCAGGTGATGGAAAAATTCCATACTTTTCTGCCTTCAGGCATAGATAGAATATTTACAATGCAAGTTGCTTGCAGAGTCATCTTCTTTAGTGATTAACCTCCTAAAACCAGCAGAAAGATAAAGAGCCTCTATGCATATTGGATGGAGACCTAAATTTGTTTACTTTCCGTGAAAATATAGTCACAGCCTTATAAAATTATGCTAAAATGTGGATGGCCCTTTTATGATAAGGGACTCACTTTCTGTGTGTGTGAAGGCAGCACATAAGTAATTTATGGAGGCTGTTGTCATTTGCTTAAATGTGCTGACAAGGAGAATGATACATTCAATATATAAATGTGCCTAATGTGCCATGTTCCTTGCCATTTGTTTATTTGCCTATTTTTAAGTGGAAGAATAGATGTTTTGTACCAAGAACAATAATTCCTAGGTACATAATAATAGTACTTAATAGACAATTGATTTCAGAGATAGTTTAAATCTATCCATTATAAAGCAACATAATCAGAATTTATGGAGTCTGCATAAGTGGAAATATTTGCTTACCAGGATAAGGTTCTTGAGACTAAACTTCTGCTGTTCTAATTTCTCCTGAATTAAATCTCTATCTGCCCCTCTGCCAAAAAAAAAGATAAGAAGCATGTGTTTCTCCTTGTTGGTACCACCTTTACTAACAGTTGTTTGAATGCTTGGTACTTCTCTGAGTGCTTTATATATAATAACTTATTTAATTTTTGCAATAATTTTATGAGGGAGAAATGTTATTATTCTCATCTTAGCAATGAAGAAACTGAACTATTCAAAGATTAGCTGGGTTGTTCAAGCTAATTCCTGAAACCTTACTCTTACCTATACACTCAGTAGAAAATAATTATCCCATATCCTACCCAGCTAATATTTTGCCTAGAATTTCTATCAAACATCTAGCATATTTTTGAGCAGTTTCTACCCAAGACATGTGTATTGGCTGCCAAACAGAGAAAACTAAACCTAGTCATAGAGCTTAAATTCACTTTTGTTTTGATGCCTCAGTGGTCAGGACAATTGAAGGGCATTTCCCTGTTATTTTTTAATTAGACACACATCCCAACCTATCTTTTAGGATCAGTGAGGAGGTGACTTTTGGAATTCTCAGGGGAGGCAATGTCAAGTTTAGGGAAATTATTTGGTGAATTCCTAAGTATACATGTAAATGATTCAGAGGATTCTCTTAAATTATCTGACACAATCCCAGGAAGATGAAGCATCATCACTTCATCCCTTTCTTTCCTTTTGGATATGGAGTAACAAGTAGTTGGGGAGGGTGCCAGGGTTAGTTTTGTTATTTCTCCATTACTTGTACATCCACAAAAGGACCCAGGACTCCAGCAGCAAGACAGCCAGTAGAGGCCTCTGCATGGAGCCACCATGAAAATCAAGACTCAAAGTTCTGGCTAGACAGAGAATTTAAAAGAGATTGTTCAGGGAAGATTATGAGTGATTTTAGAAAAGATTACTACGTACAGTGAAGACCTACATAATGGAACTGTCAAGAGTCAATACCAGAGAAAGGAAAGTCAAAACCAAAATATGTAGGTTTTATTTTTAAAGTTTTTCAAAGTTTCCTCATATCTTCTCTGGTCTCCTTTGAAGCAGGGATGTTGAAGAATATTATCTCAATTCACTAAAAAATTTAAAATAATACTTAAAGAACATATACTATTCCATTTATTGTTCTAGGTACAGTCAATGTATCTCATTTGATCATCACAACAACACATGAATTATTTTTATTATCATTTCCATTTTACCTATGAAGACACTTAAGCTGAGATTAATTAATTTTCTCAAGGTCACCAGCTAATATAAATGAGATTCTAATTCTAGGTCTCTCTTCCTTTAGACCTTAACTCTTAATCACTTTATTATACTGCCATTCAACTTTAAAATTCATTATATATAGTAGGGTCAGTAGCAGGCCCCATTGGTTGCTTAGGTAAAACCATTATCCCGACTGTTACACTTCATACCACACATTTTTCCTTGCTTGAAAATTCATGTTGTAACATTTGTCTTGATGTTGTGTTTAGAGGCATCCTATTCTACAGCCACTCACAGTAAATCTTTCTGCTTCTCGAGGCTTGGTCTAGAAAGTTGTAAATTACCTATTGCAGCATGTGGAAATATAGAAAGATAGTTTATAAGGAGTTTTTAGGAAGAAATTCCTAGATTCATAAAAAGGAAATCCTATTTTTCAAAGGTAGAGGAATCCCTTGCATTGTTCTATGGACTTTGGTTTATAATGTCTGGAGCTGCTGAAGTCCTCTTGAAACCATGAGGGTGGTAGCATGGAGATGCTGAGCATGGCCAAACAGAGTGATAGAAAGAACTTAAAGTTCTGACAAAGTTATTAAACTGTTGTCCTAATTAACACTGCGATTGTTCTACTTTGGGACTGATTCTTAGGTAATCTAATAACAAATTCCTTACTGTTCAATCCACTTGATTTAGGATTTTCTATTATTTTCTGGTGAAAACAACCTAAGTGAAGGCTTTAAAGGCATGTGTTCTTTATTTCCAAAAACTTTGCATTATTGTTTGACTTTTTGTATTATTCTCTAATTAATGGATCCTTTAGGTAACCCGCCTCCTTTTGAAATTTGGCGCTGATGTTAATGTAAGTGGTGAAGTTGGAGATAGGCCTCTCCATCTAGCATCTGCAAAAGGATTCTTTAATATTGCAAAACTTCTTATGGAAGATGGAAGTAAAGCAGATGGTAAGATTGTATGATAATGAGATCTTTGCTGTCTTTTACTCTGTGTTCTACTTTACTGTATTTCTCTTACTAGAAAATAAACTTGAAGTTTATTAATCCAATAGTCATATACTAATTTGTCCCACAAATCATAATTTATTTTTAAAGATGTATTTATTGAATCTATGTAAGAATCCTTCTCTACATGTTTTAGCTGAATTCTCAACATATTAACTGGCCCAATAATATAAGAGGTTTTCTTAGATAAATTAATACTATTTGTTGTTATTCACTGCTATTTTTTTCAAAGTGACATACAATTTTCACGTAGAATATTCTTAAATATTCAACATACATCCTGCTGAATATATGTACATGTATATATCAATGCAAAAATCACCCAAATCAAGACATGGAATATTTTCTCACTCTGGAATATTCCCTTCTTCTGCCTCAGTAAATAGCCTCCAACACAAAAGATCCATGATATTTGGGCATCAATTTCCATAGATAGTTTTTTCTGTTCTTAACGTTCATATAACTTATGACTTTTGCTCGAAAACTTAATTTCAACAGTTATTCATATTATTGCATGCATATTATTTTGCTCTTCTATATTGCTAAAATTAACTTGCTTGAATATGCTACAATTTGCATATCCAGTCTCCTATTAATGGACATCTTGATATTTCTAGTGTTTTGTTACCAACAACATTGTTATACAAAAGATTATACATTCTTGTATACATTCTTATACAAGAGCTTTGTGAACATCTATGCATTTATTTCTCTTGAATACATAGATCGAATTAGAGTTGCTAGACCAAAGGGTGTTCATATGTTTAACTTTTTAGAAAATTTCCAGATAATTTTCCAAAATATTTGTACTATTTTTCAATCCTACAGCAATATATCAGAGTTCTAATAGCTCATCGTTGCTTCTCCAATATTTAATATTATATTATTGTAATTTTTAGTGGAGATAGGTTTTGAGTATAATGTTTGGAAAAAACACTTTAGAATACATGGAAAGATTTCAAATTCAATTACTAGAATAGAATCTTTCTTGCCTTTTTATTTTTAAAATTGTAAAATTGAATTTTGGAAAGTTGATTATCAGTAGGGGTATTGAAAAGAATTTCCTCATGAACTTCATTTTTTGACACAAATTCACTGAGAGTTACATCTTGCCATTAAATTCTCTCAGGCATATCCAACAGTCTTCCATTGACCCCCTAGAGACCTAATTAAAAGCCCAGCTGTAAGTGCTGCTGGCCTTTGCAGCAGGAATGATACACATTTCCAAAAGGACATGGTTGTCAGCCCTGTAGAACTGCCAGTTCCTTGGTCCAAAATTCAGATTGATATTCAGTTAATAAAGCTAATCAATGTTTTCATCAACTCAAAAAAAATTAAAAAAGGCAACAGCTCCTAGAGACAACTGAGGCAAGAGGCTAGGGCAGTTTCCAGTTTCCCTGTTGGAAGCAGGTCACTATTTTGTAAAATTTGAGAAGTATAATTTTCTATAAGCCAATGTGCAATAACACAGGCATCTAAACTATGGCCTTATTATAAACAATATGTGTTGTCAAGACACAAAGAATGCTGTTCCTTGGACCTTGTCTAAGTTTTCTCATTCTGTTAGTTTAGAATAGGCAGAGGTACACCTGTGTGAATCACTGAACACATAATTATGTTTTTGAAACTGCCTCACTCTTCCATGGGGTCAAGAACTGCATCACTTTTACCTTTTATTATCAATGCCAACCTCAGCTTTTTATTCTTCTGTGCAACTCCAAAGCTCTATAATGTCACAATGAGTGTCATTTGTGATCAGCATGTCTCCAGGATCAAAGGACTCTTCTGCAAAAGGCACTGAAATGTATAGTGTACCCACATTCCCCTTACATAGCAACATCATACAATATAATTTTTAACATTTTCTTTCAGACTCACACAAGTTCTACATGCCTCCTACTCAATCATTTTTCTAAAATGAAGAGACTGCATGATTCAACTTTTAAGTATTTTTATTTCCTTTTGGTACACATTTGATATTTAAGCCCCTTTTGCACTTCAACGAATTGAAAAAAAAATAAACCATAATATCTACTATGCTGACTGAAACTGTGTAGGACTTATTACCAGTTAGTTCACTTATTCCAAAATGTAGCTAAGCCTCAAGATGATTTACTTTAAATATAGACTTTACCTACAATGAATGGACATAAAAGAAAGATTAAATGAATGACCCCAAAAGAAGTACAATTTGAAATCTGGTATTTACAGTATGTTTCCATGGTAACAGAATGTCACAAATAAGAATAAATTCAGGTTATAAAATTGGCCAAAAGTAATTCTGAAAGTAGACTCTTCAGTTCAGTATGTTTAAAGGCTGACCTATTCAGTCAGGGATGTTTTAAGTCTCTGGTCTATTTCCTTATTTCTCTGGAGGCAATGAAAAAAGAGAAACATAATACCTCCCAAATGAGGTTGAAAAGGCCAAAATATTGCTGGACTACTTAAGAAAAAAAATAGCAAAAAAGTCCTCAAAACTTATCATTTTGATAAGGTTGAAAATGGAAACTTTTAAATTCAGAAGTTATTAATTTTTGTTATCGCAGTATAAATGTTATAGTTCTTTTAAATAACGTAGTCCTTTAACATGGAACTAGTTATTACAGAAATCAGAAAAAATTCCTAGATCATGTTCAGTGAGCAGAGTATTTTATTTTTAAAAATGTATCTTTGGGGGTATTACACAAGTTATTAAATATTTACTTAAGACATATTTGGAGTTTATTTTAAGATAATCTTGGATTTTCAAACATTGCTGGGTTAATTTATAAATTTGTATGTTATCTTTAAGATCAATCATTAGAAATAAGAAGTAATTTTCATTCATCTATTCATTCAAACATTTGCTCTTTTTAAAGATATTACTGAACACTTACTCTCTTCAAAGTGGAGGACAGGCACTAAATTTTCCTTATGATGATTTACATGTGTTTCTCTGTTTGAGTCTCCTTTATTTAAACTTCTCAGTAATATATTAAGTTAAAGTAAATAGAACATCATTCAGAGGCTCAAATTTCTTGATAACATAATAATATATATACTTTTAGTCCTTGGAAACTTGTTCAAGAAAAAAATTAAGTAAATCACAATGATTGAAGCACAGACAACAGTTATATTTGCATAAGCCCTATATTTGATCCCATATTCTGCCTGGTTTGCCCCTTCAGTTGGTATTTACTTGTTTGAGGCGAAGAATGTGGAGGCCACTGCAGGTAATTCACTAAGTAGAAAAACTACTTTGAGTCTTATTGATTCAATAGGAGAAAAAGAATGCTGGCTGGAGCTGGGGATGACTAACGGTAAATTATGGATGACTAGAAGATTGTACTGCATTCTGCTTTACAATTTCTCTTCTGGATCTCAAGAAGTCTTACATGGCCCTCCAGAGGCCCTAAACTCCAGACTGTTCTCAAGCATTGACTCATGCCGTTGACTTCCCCTGTGTTCAAACAGAATGTAGGTACAGGAAGGTATTGTAAAATAAGAAGACAACCAAAACAACCAGGAACAGTCTTCTGCAGGAAAGGTGTCTTTCTCGGCTACTCGTTAATAAAAAAAAAAATTCAAAGATTTATTTTTCAATAATGAGCTCAGGAGAAGATCGGGGATTTTGTTTGGCTTGATATTATACATGATATTATAGTAAGAAACGTTATCAACAAATTATAGAAGCTACAAGGACTAAATCATTGTTCACTAATCGTTACATGATGATTGTGCCAAAAGTAGTAGAAAACTATGTGTACTGTCTTAAAAATTACTGTTACCTTCTCTTGGTTTACCTTCCCATTCTTCATAATTTTTTAAAAAATTCCATTTCTTCAATTCTTTTGATTTCACAAAGTAAACAAAGAAATCATATAATAAAATAAATGGCTACAGAGTTTTAATGCAACTGTTTTAATTTTAAAATACTGAGTTAAAGCCAGATACCGAATTAGGCATTTGGGTATTTAGTTTTTATTACTTCACACTTGTAATTACTGACTATTCATTTATACTATATCTGAAGGTATAGTCTTTATGCATTTATTTATTGTTCTTAGAATATAGAAAAAATTTAAGAGGGAAATTAGGAAACATAATAACTTTAATTGAACGTTTGTCTACTATATAATAGACATAATACTAGATATTTTCTAATCACAAATCCTTTAAATCCTTTCAGTATTCTACAACAATGGTATATTAATCCACCATTGCCAATAAGGTGCCAGTACCTCTAACTCCTAGCACAATGGCTGGCACATTGTGAACACTTGAAACTTATTGAGGGAAAGAGAGTATCAATCAAATTTTCTCACGGAAGCTAACTCTTACTAGTTAACTCTTACTAATTTAACATAAAAGAAATATATTAAAGGATAACAGGTAGCACACAGATTCTTACCCAGAAAAGGGTTGAAAGGCAGGCTTAGAATATTCACAGTGAGGAACAACATCCAAAGTCACACTACAAAACAAAATCAGTCCAGTGAAGACGCAGCACACACTTGTGCTGGATACACATCAACATTATGTTTTGGAAACCAGCAATCCAAGACACTGAATCTGTGTCTGGAATTGCTGTCACTGGAAACTGAATGGAACTCTTGCTACCACTACCACATTGCCAAGATAGATTTGGCCCTATTTATTGTGGCATCAGCTTCAAAGTCAGAGCCTGATACAGTATGTAGTTTGGAAGAGACAATTGTCTAAACCAGGGAACTATTGAGAATGAAAAGGTCATGTTAAGAATTACCACAGGACAACAAGTCCCTATATTGTCTCGCTTCGCTTATCTTGTGCCCTAAAAATAAAATAAAAAGTAAAAAAACTTGGAAAGCACATTTTCAGCTTCTGTGCATGGCTTCTCATTAATATTTGTAGTACAGGAATTGCCTTAGTAACTAATCAGAGGTTATGAAGCTGTGTGGGCCAAAGATAAGAACAAATTCCCACTACTGAGTGAACAAATGAATTTTAGGAACTTGTCTAGGGAAATATGTTTAATAATGTCTGATCCTCTAAAGTATGCATATTTTTCATTATACTATGCCTTGTATACTATAGTATGGCAAGTATAAGCTTGGAGCCTACCTCAGGACCTCCTTTATGTTTATAACATATAGATTGCCAAGCTCCACCATAACCAGCTGAACCTAAATCTCTGGGCCTAATGCTTTAGCCAGAATCTAATTTTTAACATTCTTCAGAGGGAAAAAAATAAAATCAGTTCAAAAGGAGATACTTATGGAAATAAGACCACAAGTGTCTTTTGGATGCTTATTAGTTTGCTGAACCATTCCATTGTACAAGGTAGATTTGATTAGATGCATTCCACAAAATTTATGGGAGCTAGAAGAACATCTATTTAATGTGGTAATAGGCACTAGAATAGAATTATACCTTTTTAAATTGGTTGCACTTAATTTCCCCATCAATTGGCAATTTCCAGAGTCTCTCAGGCAGTGAGGGAAGGTCCATGGCCCTGTATATATGATAGCTGTGATACAATGGGTTCCAGATAGCATATCTTTTGCTTCCTTGTTGATGACAGTGAATGCTCAGGATAACGAAGACCACGTCCCACTCCATTTCTGTTCTCGATTTGGACACCACGATATAGTGAAGTACCTGCTCCAAAGTGATTTGGAAGTTCAGCCTCATGTTGTTAATATCTATGGAGACACCCCTTTGCACCTGTGAGTATTGTGTAGAGTTCCATAGTTCTGTAAGTATAACACATGTACCTACTTATCAAAATATTTTTTCCAAAACTAGGGCATGCTACAATGGTAAATTTGAAGTTGTTAAGGAAATCATTCAAATAACTGGAACAGAAAGCCTGACTAAGGAAAATATCTTCAGTGAAACAGCTTTTCACAGGTAAAAGAATATTTATGTGCACTAGCCACTAAACTTAGCTGACACATGACAGCACCTGAAGTTGTGTACACAGAGTAAGAACAAATAGTGGCAGATGTTGCAGTCAGAGAGTGATAGTACAGGTAAGGCAGAAGATGAGAAGCCCAAGCTAGATGCACAGAAGAAAAAGTGGAGGCAGATGCTGCAGTCAGCACAACAGATGGGGCTGGAGCCAGCTGCTGTGTTCCTGGATGCTACCACAAAGACAGGGACTGATGTTGCCAAGGCAACAGGCATATCAACATCTGTAAGCATATTGCTTCTATTGCTCTCTCCATGGAATGCTGCCAAAAGGGGCTGTGCCCATAATCCTCCTCCAACAAAAATGTCATTACCAGAATTCATCAGCATCAAATGTGACACCTTTTTTCCTTACTACTTAAACCTTATGTGCAAATGTGTCTACCTATCTAAGGCATCCATATGTCAGCCTGTAAAAGACTAGTCAGGACAACCACTGAGAGACCTAAAAGATGGTATTAGCTCTTTTCCAGGAATCCATGAGAGTCCTACAGAATGCTCTAGAAAAGCACAGTGAAGGATCTACTGGGTTTGGGAAAGTTGGAGGGGAAAAGTAAGAATGTTTTAGTCAGCTTTTGCATCAGTGTGACTGAAGACGCAAGAGCAAAACAAAGAGGAGGAAGAAGTTTAGTTTGGCTCATGGTCTCAGAGGTTCAGTCCATCGTTGGATAACTCCATAGATCTGGGTTCAAGATGAGTCAGAAATCATGGCATCATGGTTCAGCAGAGGAAAGTAGCTCAGGGCATGACCACCAGGAGACAAAGATAGAGGGAGAGCAAAAGAGAGCACCAGAGC
Organism: Aplodontia rufa; assembly: GCA_004027875.1. Taxonomy (NCBI): domain Eukaryota; kingdom Metazoa; phylum Chordata; class Mammalia; order Rodentia; family Aplodontiidae; genus Aplodontia; species Aplodontia rufa. The sequence continues at coordinate 29,248 of PVKS010004705.1, forward strand.
AAGCCAGGGACAAAATATAACCCCCATATGCACTCCCCCAGTGACCTACTGCCTTCAGTTACAACCCCGTTAAATTATTCAAGAAGATTAATGCACTAATTAGGTTAAGGTTCTCATAACCCACCTCCAAACTTTGTTGCATTGTTTAACACATGAGTTTTGGGGGGACAACTCGTATTAAAACATAACAAAGAAAAAGAGGAGAAAGAGAAGGAATTGCTAGTAATTCAGAGCCACAGTATCTCCCTAAAATGTCTAAAACAAGAGTGGAAGATTCATGAAATTTAAAGCCTTCATTTTTCAAAGGTTGCAGTTTTGCTGTAAAATAACATAGTAATTTGAATTTAATAAATCTTGACCTTGTCATTTACCTACATATTATGTACTTCTTAGATAATTTTAAGGTATTTGAGACTAATTTCTTGTTTTCATGTTTATAACACACTTATAAATAATATAAATGAGGAGACTTTTTTTTAAGAAAGAAGGACAGTGAGAAAAAGAGAGAGACAATTTTTATTGAGTTTTTCACATGGCTTTCATTGCTCTGACACTTAGTTGTGTACATGAGTGCTGGGATTTGAACCTGTGTACTTGCGCATTCCAGGCAAGCACTGTAACTGCTGAGCCATTGCTCCATCCCAAGACTCCTTTTTTATACTAAACTAAAATTAAGTTTAGGCTTCTACATCAAACATCAATCTATCAAATTGCACATGGGATTTTAAGATTAGCCAAAAGGAAAATGAAGAAAACTACAGTTTATGAAGTAGTGACTATATGACACATGATTTTATCCATTATCTTATTTAACCCACCTAACCATCTTGTGAAGGTGGAGAACAATGAAGCTCAAGGAAATGAATTAATGTGCCAAAGGTTCTTATAGCTACAAAATAATGTAGTAAATATCTGCCTAACTTAAATCCCTGTGCTTTTTGCATGTTTTCATGTTCTAGTATCAAAGTATTTTGTTTGTTTTCTACACACTTGGTAAGAGAACAGATGCAAAACTCTTCAGATAATACCTTCAGTTAAAATGGATCATGGAGATCTGTCCCTGAAAGGGAGAATTGGCAGAACTAATATGTATGCATTGCTGGTATCCTCTTTTCATGTTAGGTCATTCCTGTTATGGCTGACACCCCAGGCTAGTTTTTAAATCATTTTGTTACCCCACAAACATGAATTGAAACCAACTGCTATCAGAGAGTGACTATCACCTCCAGGAGTTTGCCTATATGAAATTTGTGAAGTGACTTAAAAGTATGAACTCAATTGTTCTGTTTTGTGTGAGCCTGTGGCTATTAAGAATTATAGATTAATATTTTTATTCTTTTCATTGTAAGGACATACTTATAAAAGAAACTCCTTTTGCATGAGGAACATGTTCTGAATATAAATTTTTCTTTGTATAAATCATTGCTTTGCAAATAAGAAACACTCATATATTTCTGTTGTTTTTATGAGTACATATCCAAACATACATGCATATTGACACATATATACATATAATGAGCACATATATACACATATGTGTACACATGTACACATGTATATATACATGTTATACTTTGGATATAGAGTTCCCTCCAAAGGCTCATGTGTTGCAAACTTGATCCCCAGTTGGTGGTGATATTGGGAGATAGTGGGAACTATAGGGATCAGGGCCTACCTACTTCAAGGAAGATCACTGGACATTTCCTTAAAGGATGTATCTGTCCCTGGCTCCTTCCTCTTTCTTCATCCTTTCACCTTGTCTACATTAGGTGAGCAACTCTGTTTTGCCACGTGTTTCTTGCCATAATGTTTCTTCTTACCACAAACCCATAGTGATGGGATCAAGTGACTGTGGAATGAAACACTGAGACAAAATAAATCTTTTCTCTTTTGCTTCTGTCAGAATGCCAACGATATAAAATTGATAATAAGGGGGCTGGAATGGTGGCTCAGCAGTTATGATGCTTGCCTCACAAGCACAAGGACATGGGTGTGAACCCCAGCACACATACACAATGAAGTGTCCGAGCAACAAAGGCCAAATGAAAAATTAAATAAAATTGATTCTCTCCTTCTCTCTCTCTCTCCCTCTCTCTCTCTCTCTCTCTCTCTCTCACACACACACACACACACACACACACACTGTCCCTCTCTCAAAAACAAATGATACTGAGAAATGAGTCATTGCTTTGACTATACCTCACAATGTTTCAGAGGCCTTGGAAATTGGTTACTGGGAGGAGTTTAGAAATGTTTGGAAAAGCAAGCTAGAGAAAGCTTAGAACATTGTAATAATAACTCAATGAACAATTTTGCTCTAAGCCTAAAACACCAGAATACTAGGTGCTCATGAGGTTTCAGATGAAAAAGAGGATTTTGTTAGGAACTCGCCTGAAAGACATGTGTGTTACATTCTGGCAACAAACTTATCAACATTTTGTTCATGTGTTGAGAATATGTATGAGGCTAAATTTAAAGGTGATGGAATTGTTTATCTAGCAGAAGACTTTTCAAGGCAGCATAGCATTCAGTTGGGGTTTTAGTATGGATGACTACTATACACAAGATTAACAGTGAGAATTAGGAGCAAACAGCTTAGCAGAAGGACTTCAAAATTTTATAATGTGGACAGAAAAACAAACCATATGTAATGTTGTAGCCAAGGAAGATGTTCTTGGTAAAGAGATTAGCACTACTGAAAAGAAACCAAGTATTTTTCACTAGGATGATAGGAAAAAATGCCTTAAGAGCATCTCTAGAATTGGCCAGAACCTACCCACTGCAGGCTAAACAGTTAAAAATGTGAACTCCTTCAAAAGACTGTGCTATTAGAATCCCGACCTGAGGCCCCCTTCTCACACTGGAGTGCCTACAGAGCTGCTTCCCATCCAGGTACCTTCTTCAGCCCTGGGACAGGTGGCCAGGCTTCTTCTCAAGCCATTGGCAGACCTTATTGTTATCTGCATGGCACGGGTTTTGCAGGCATGCAGAATGCAAGACTTACAGAGTCATGGTGCTTCCACTTGGATTACGAAAGGAAGTCTGGGAAGCCAGACAGTGTGCAGAAATTTGGAATTCCTGTGGGTAGTCCCTGAAAGGGAAATGCATGAAGTGGTGAGAGTGAAGCCAAAGCTACAGTGAAGGTCCAAGAAAATTACAAATGGAGTGTAATCTGCTGAGTAAAGCTATAGGAAACAAGCAGAGCCAGATAAAGAGAGTGACCACCTGGGCTGCAGCTGGCAAGACAATCAAGGCAAGGTGTCCTCAAGACGTTTGTTACTCACATCCTACCATCACATATCCTGGATGTAGCATGTGGAGCTATAGGACTCAGTGATTGCCCTGCTGGATTTCGTTCTTACTTTGTCTTGATCTTTCCTCAGCTTCTATTTCTTCCTTTTATAATGGGAATATTTATAATAGCAATATTTCATGTTGGAAGTGTGTACCTTCATTTCTTATTTTTACAGGGTTTACAACAAAGAGTTTGCCTTGAGTCTCCTCAAGAATACTTTGAAGAATATTAGAACTGTTAAGACCATGGGAACTCTTGGATGTGAATTAAATGCATTTTGCATTATGATATAACATGAGCCTCTGGGGGATAAAGGCAGACTGTTATAGTTTGGATCTAGAATGTCCCCCCGAGGCTCATGTGTTGAAGGCTTGATCCCCACTGGTGACACTGTTTGGAGGTGTTAGAAACTTTAGGATGTGGGGCATAATTGGAGGAAATAGATCACTGGAGTTGTGTCCTTAAAGGATTTATTTTGCTTCCAGCCCCTTCCTCTCTATCTCTCTTTCTTCACTCCCTGGATGATATAAGGTGATCAACTCTACTCTCCTGCATGCTCCCCAACATAATGTTCTGCCTCCACAGGCTCATAACAATGGGACCATGTAATATGGTCTGAAACTTCTGAAACCCCGATCCAAACTAAAATTTTCATCCTTAGAGTTATTTTTCTCAGGTATTTTGTCACAGTAATGGAAAGCTAACTAACATAATACATATGTATGGATATATATCAACATACATACATGTATAAATGCACATAAATATGAATATATTCATAATTCATCATTTCCTGTAAGTACTTGCTTTTAAAAGAAACAATAAAGCTCTTCAGACAATTGACTATTATATGTGTAGTGTTTTGGGTCATGTTCATAATGAAAATTATTAATGATAATATATGGCACTAAGATGGTTGTTTTTATTTACTTAATTATTCAGTTATTAAAGACTTCCTTGTGTCTATGAAGGTAGGGATATTAAAATGACAGGATCCCTTTCAACCTTAAAGTAGTCATGATCTTTATGGAAGATAAACAAAGATCAAATATTATCATAATGCAGTGTGACAAATGCCATAAGACTGAAATGACAAGGAAGCAGGAGAGATAGCAATGATTCTGCCATTGGTTCATGAGAAGACTTTGTAGAGGGAGCAAAAGTTTAGATGTGTGAAGGTTGGTGGTATAAAAATGACTTGGCCAACACCATTTCAAGAAAAGAAAATAGTAAGACCCAGTGAACTATCTCTCCTTCAGAACCAAGTTCCTGCACCCTTACTTTAGCCATGATTAGATGTGGCTCTGCTCAAGTTCCCCATTATGTACCTCATAGCTCTCCAGGGTTTGGAAATGGAATACAGCTAGTGAACAAGTGATAGCAAATTCAGAGGTATGTGGGAAATTAGAGAAAAAGAAAATTTATGAGAATCACTGGTCAAAAAGGAAAGGCTAATAGTAATTAGTAGGCATAATTTACATTACACAAAATATTTTTCTCTGTCTTAATTTTCTCAGTGAACAGTGGAAATTATAATTTTTAATTAAGTAGTTTAGCAAATATAGTTGTAACATTTATCTATAAAAACCTTATTTCCTTTGGGTCTTAAACTCTATGAATTTTTCCTCCCAATTGGAAAGGGATGATCATGAGTATCTTCTACAGCTTGTAATGTGATTCCATAAGCTTTAGTTCACTTGAAATTTCAGCAACAATGTGGCAAATATAGAAGCTATTATCTATCATATCTTGTAGACATAGGAAAACTGTGAAGTTCAAGAGGTTGCAGAACTTGTCCTGGGTATCTGGAGCTACTTTATGGAGCAGCTATAGACTTTGAGTCCACAGTCAAATTCCTTTAGTAAAATGACAGCTTTGAGATCCTGACCTCTGGCCAAGGAATTTTCAGAGAGACAATGGATGTGTTTTCCAGGGAATAATTTCAAAATATAAACTGGATTTGACAAAAGCTCTCAGGACCCTCCTGGAATCCTCATTTGATTGTCCTGAAAAATAATTTCTAATTAAAAATGAACTAATAGCATGGAAAATGCTTGACTAAAAATTACTAGACATTTTACACAGCTTTTTAAATTTCACTTCAAGATTTTATCACTGTATGTGTACAATTTTATTTGCTGTTGTTATGCAGTGCTTGCTTGTTTCTTATTACTTCTTTCTCTCTCCTTCCTACCTCCCTTCTCTGTCTCTTTGGCACTTTTATACATATACCAGAATCTAGCTTAGCCTGTGTTAATTAATCATGGCTGTCTTAATGTCCTAGGACTGCCATAATAAAATAACACTGGTTAGGTAGATTAAACCACAGAAATATATTGCCTCATGGTTCAAGATGCTACAAGTACAAGATCAAGGTGTCAGCAAATTTGGCTTCCTCTGAGGTCCCTCTCCTTGACTTGCAGCTCCCTGCTTTCACACTGTGACTTTACATAGTCATCCCACTATCTGTGCCATTATCTGTCATAATCTCCTCTTATTGAAAGGACAGCAGTTTTATTGGATTAGTACCTACCCTAGTGACACCATTTTAACTTAATTTCTTCTTTAAAGATTATATCCCTAAATTTCATTAAAGACAGTATCCCTAAATGAAGTGAGAATCGAAAGTTAAGGGAATTGGGGCTTCAATGTGCATTGAGAGGGAACACAGTTCAGCCCATAAAAGGGCCTTCTATTTGTCTTATTTTGTGCTTTTGTAGTGCGTGTACCTATGGAAAGAGCATTGACCTGGTTAAATTTCTTCTTGATCAGAATGTTGTGAACATCAATAACCAAGGCAGAGACGGGCACACAGGTAAAACTATGCTGAGAATGTCCCTTATTCAAGGTGCTCATCAATGGTGTGCCAAGGGGAAGGGGCATTTGATGTGTTTAGCTCGAATGGGAAGGGTGTTGTATCAACTGACATCCTTTAGAATTGATGGCTAATAGTAATAATAAAAAGCAGATTGAATTTTGGTTGGGATGAACTGTTACATTATCTATAGTCAATGTTCTATCTTCAAGCCTGCACCAGAAACAAACACCATACTCCCTTGCCTTTGATTTGAGCAACAAAAATACTGCTTGGGAGTTATCATTGTTTTTCTTCTTTAAAGATGTTAACTTTTGTTCTTGATAATTACTATGGATGCAAAAATGCTAGAAATTGTGCTGAGCAGAAAACAGTCCTTATGGATTGACTAAAATAGAATATTTATTGTGTTTGTTGTCTGTTTCCTCAATAGTAAAATTCATTATCAAGTATTTCAATCACTGCTTTCTATCTCTGGAATAATGTTGCTCTGTGTTGATGACTGTCTTGAAAATCAAAGTACAGTTTTCTTCTTTTCTCCTTTCATCCTTTTATTCTTTTCTATTACAGGATTACACTCTGCTTGCTACCACGGTCACATCCGCCTGGTTCAGTTCTTACTGGATAATGGAGCTGATATGAATCTAGTAGCTTGTGATCCCAGCAGGTCTAGTGGTGAAAAAGATGAGCAGACATGTTTGATGTGGGCTTATGAAAAAGGTATATTTTTAATCATTGCACCTCTCTAGTGACACCTTGAACTGTGTACATAGATTATGTCGGTGCATCAATAATTCCTTTGCTTGCATGACTTGTATACTCCTGTTTCTTCTGTAGATTGCATTTGAGTCTCTGAGGATTTGGATCAGAGTCCAATACAACATCATTAGAGAAACCAAGTCATGTGCTTCAGATAAGCTGAAGGCTTTCTCAGTACTGATACATTGAAAAGGGAATGGGCTATTGCATTTTTAGGTATGAGAGAAACAAAATTGTGGTAGGTAGTAATAGTAGAGTGGAATTAGAGCTAGTCTTTCTCTCTCTTTTAGGGGAATTTTGATGTGGATTCAATTTTTTAAAAAAATAAGTATAAAGAAAATAGGAATATGGATCAGAGCAAACTCTACTGCTATGCCTGTGCTAGAAAAATGTAGAGGAGCCAAAATTTGTGTTTAGGTAAAGACTCATTTGAACTCAAAGCAGTAAGAGTCTGGGCTTTGGTGTAAGGATACCTGGGTTAAATTGAATCACATTCTTCCACCTTGTACAAGTTATTTAATCATGCTGAGTTCATTTATTCATAAAAAAAACTTTAGGGGCTGGTGCAGTGGCTTGCCAGTTATGGTGCTTGCCTGGCATGTGCTAATACATGGGTTCAAACCCCAGCACCCACATACACAACTAAGTGTCAGAGCAATGAAAGCCATGTGAAAAACTAAATAAAAACTGATTCTCTCTCTCTCCCACTCTCTCTCTCTCTCTCTCTCTGTCCTTCTCTCTTAAAAAAAAAAAACTATAGATAACAACAACTCCAACTTCAAAAAATTGTAAAAATTAAGTGATATAATATGTACAAATTGCTTAGATCAGTGGCTGGCATAAAATAAGTAAATAATAGCATTTTAGTAGTGATATCAGTGATAGTGGTAGTAAGTCAAAAATGCGGATGATTGCTAACACATTTTTCATTTCAAGGGAAAGGTAATTAGAGACATTCAGAGGCAAAATATCATCTTTGTCATTGATATTAAGATATATTGTACCTCATAAATGAGTTCTGTATATGCACTCAAGCTCCTAAGGAATTTAGATTTTTCAGATGACTTGGAGCAATACACATTGTCACTGAAATTATAGAGTTCTAACTGAATATTGTAAAATATGAGATTTAAAAAAACATTTTACTTATTATGATAAGTTTTGATGACTGCATTTTTAGGATATTTAAAGTATGTAAAGAAATATATTTCTCTTTTTTTAATGACAAATACCTAAAAGGTCATACTGAATTCTTCAGTAAGCTGTACGATTTCTCAGTCTACCAAGTTGACCTGAAAGCTTATCTGGTTGAAGTGGGATATGAAAGTCCATCAATGAAAGAAGAGATCGATTTTGATGGATGGAAATGGGAGCCATTATAAACATATAGATAAAAAGGGAAAGCATACAGATCTAAAGGATGCTAGTGACAAAATGACATGGGAGTTACTTTAATGAAAAAAATAGACAAACATGAAATAGAAAATAAAGAGTTAGATATAGACCTGCTATTTTTTCTTTTTACTTTTCATTTGATCATTATATAAATATAAGTATACCCCCCTTTGCACATAACTTATGCACACAACTCAATAAATTTTACAAACTGAACCCACCCCATACCCAGATAATGACCACGATCATGATCAGCATCCTAAAAGATCCACTTGCAATGTCTTCCAATCTCTCCCCCACTGCCTGTGGCATAGTGTTTCTTCTTTCTGCACTTTAAATAATAGAATGCTATGGTAGGTATATATACTACTTTGTGTCTGGCTTCTTTTGGCCAATATTTCCTGAAATTAGTCAATGTTGCAGGAGCCTATAGGCTGTTCATTCCTATTATATGATATAGTGTTTTGTGAATATATCACAGTTCATTTATTCATTCTGCTATTCATAACCATTTGGATAATTTTCAATTTGGGCCTGTTAAAAATACTTTGTTATGAACATTCATGTACATGTATATTATACATTTCTTTTGATGGATATATGAATGAATTTCTGTTAGGTACAAAGACCTTCTCCTTTGTATTAAACAATAATTCTAGGTAGCTCTGTATTTGAAGTATAGGTTGAAAAATCTTAAATGTTCTGAAGCCTTGGGAGGCCTTACTGAGTTCTGCTTACTCAAAGCCTTACATTTATTCAAGTGATTCTGAGACAGCATCTCTTAAGAAATGTGAGTTTCGGAGTCAGACTGTTTACAAAGCATTAGTCTTCCGGAAGGCAGCTCAGAAATTGTTGCTGCAGCTATCTCTTCACAGGGGTTGACTTTGTTTGTTTGTAGTTGATTGAGAGTGATAGTTGAAAACTGGCTTTACTTTTATTATTTTTGTGTGTGTGTGGAATTCTACACCTTACAAAACAATGAATCATTGTATAAACTCCCAAGATTTTTTGCCAAACCACAACAAAAATCCTTTAGAGGACTTGCCCACTGATCTCCACAACTTATGTCATATTTGTCACCTTTATTTGTTCAAGTAATGTGCCAGGCATCAGTTGGATTCCATTATTACTATGAATTTTAACAAATTGGATGCTAGTAACCAAGAAACAGATGGATATTTTGCATATGTTCTAGGGCAAAGCAAACTGAACCAACAAAATGATATTATTACTATTTTCTCTTGCTGGAGAAATGCTGCATTGTTTTCCTGTTTTCAGAGAAGATTGAAATGGCCTTGTTAGTACTGTCAACAGGGCACAGTTTCCATTTTCAGTGAATAAAGAAATGCTTCCCTTTCTCTCTTGTAGGCAGAGTCACCAAATTAACTGATAAAAGTATACTAAAAACTTTCCTGAGCAATTTGGACATGAAGCTGAGGAAGCACTAAAACTCCACTTAGAGCTCCCTCTTTTTAGAGCAGAGGTGATATAGGAATGACCCCATCAGGCTTTATCATGTGCCATATGCTATCCCAAGACAGACAATCTAGAAGTGTGCTTCAGTAAGCATCATTGGGCTGAAAAGGAATATTTTTCAATATGCTTAAGTAGAATAGCTCATCCTAGTCTGCACTCTAAGCAGGAAACAGTGGAGTCTTTTGTAACAGCATGTGTTTTGAATGGTTCTAAACAAATTTTTTTAATAGACCCAAATTAAATTTTAGCTAACTTTCTTTTTGCTATTCTGTCATAGTACTTTCAGGGGTGTTTTGGAGTTCTAGAAAAGTTACCTACTCCTTTTTGGAATATTGTAAAAACAAGAGTTTACCCACCATGGGTTCCTGTGGAATCATAAATGAAGAATATTTTCTATTTACATAGCCCTTTTAACATAAAGAGATCAAAATCAATCTTGGAAATAATTTTCCTTGTGCCCCTCACTCTACACAGAAGCCTATTGGTTAAGTTTCAATATTTCTGTGCTCAACTGCTTAAAGCTCCAATTTTACAGTATTTAGAGTGTTCTTCCCCCTCAAGATTACCCCCTCTCTTCTTTTCTACCATTTATCTGAAAGTGTAGTGATAGCTGTCTCACTCACTTGGATAGTTCTGCCCTTTCCCTGGGGTACAAAGGATTTGTATGAATCAATTTAAATTGGCCAGAAGAAATAGCCAGCAGCTTGCTTATGTTCAAATCCTCTGCCCTAATCACCAGTATGGAAAACCCATTGAAAAGACCTACACATAATCTTACATCCATTGCATTAAAGATGAAACTGCCGAATTGAAAAGATCTCAGCCAATTAGAATTGAACACATAGCTCAATAGTGTGTCTGGCAGTTAGATTTGAAAAGGCTGCCTTTGACAAAGAAAGCGCTTCTTTATGTCAGGCTGTTTAGGGTCAGAAAATAACCCAAACCAGAAACAGAACTAAAAACTTCTTATTTGCTTTAGTACTGACACCAGTTAAAGTAATTTGCAGAGGCTCCTATCCCAATATCTAATTACCCAGAATACAATATTTATATACAGCAGAAGCACTCTAATTCACAGTGACAGGGAGCTGGAGTTGGAGAATTAGTGAGAAAGTGAGCAAAAACAATAAAAATCAAGGCTCCTGTACTATGATATACGCCTCATTCATTCCTTTTGACAAGTGTAGTATGGGGCAAATTATTTATAGTAAATGTGCAATGGTATATTCTCTAAAAGTAAGGAAATCTTACAGTCATGAGTTTCTACAGGTTTTAGCCAGTAAAAAAAATAACAGAATTGAAGGTAAAGAAGGAAGATTGGAGGAGGTGGGTTCATTAAGTTATTTCATAAACTAATACCAATGAATTATAAATTCACAGGCTGCTTCTATATTAAATTCTTACCTAGTAGAATTTAATTACCTAGTTTAATGAAGTAGTTAGTAATTTAGTGAACCTAGTTTAGTGTGCTGAATTTGATTAGGAATGAGGTAAAGGAAGGGTTAAACAAAAGCAGTAGATGGGTATTTCAAAATCCATGAGTTGTTTTGTTGTTTTTTTCTACAGATTACTTTTCTATGTATTTAGTTACTCTTTCTTTTAAACATAAATAAGTAAAAGTAACCATCAGGAAGAGAAGAATATCTATTATTATTTTTAAATAATTCACAAAATTTTTGAAATATATTAACTGCAAGAATCCACATACTTAGAAAAGAAAATTTACATTCGTTAAGTACTGATTGCATGTATACATATGTATATATGTAATTTAATTATCAGTCTACCTCTATGGATGGGCATTAGCTTTCTACTATAAAGAGTTTGAGTCTGGGCGTGGTGGCACAGACCTATAATCCCAGCAACTCGGGAGGCTGAGGTAGTAGGATTGCAAGTTCTAAGCCAGCTTCATCAACTTAGCAAAGCCTAAGCAATTTAGTGAGACCCTGTCTCAAAATAAAATATAAAAATGGCTGGGAATGTGGCTGAGTGGTAAAGTATCCCTGGGTTCAATTCTTGATACTTAAAACGGAGAGAGAGAGAGGGAGAGAGAGAGAGGACAGAGTCCGAGACTTTGAACTGGTAAGTCTGTTAAATCACACTGGCCTGAGTCACACAGCCTTTAGTCGGGAGCCAGCACCAGAGGTCTATCGTATTACAGTGTTCAAGCTTTTACCACCACACTCTAAACAGATCTAAGGCCAGAATTCATCTTTAGTATTTTATGAACTTGAACCAGATATTTCACCTCTCTCAGCCCTCATCCTCAAATTAAAATGAGGAAATTAACAACCATTTTACGGAATTCCTCTAAGGGTTAAGGATAAAATATAAATGCTTGGAGCATAACAGATTCTCAATAAAAGTGGTCATAGGTATTGTTAAATGCAGAGCAAAGATTCAGTTGAGCCCACATAACTCCCAAATCTTTTCTAATTTATAATGTGCTTTAGCATACAATAAGAAATAATTATATATTTAGATGACGAATATCCTTTATAAACCCACTGATGAAACTGTATATTCCTACCAAACACAACTGGACAATCCTGGCATATAGAAAAGCATGTGTTATATTGTTTTATTGATATTTCTTATTTATGACTCAAGTTACACTACTAATTTTAAAACTTCAGCACTGAAAGAAAATCAAGGAGATTTTGAAAATCACTATTCAAAATATTATGAGAGTAATTCAAAATCATTATTCTAATATGCAGAGGTGCATGCAAATATATGAGACAATATCTTAAACTTCAACACAATTTCACAAGTTTCTATACTACAGCACGGTCCTGCAGAATAGTTGAGGAGGAATGTCAGAGTTTGTGACACAGACCACCACACCATCTGACTGCTAGATTCTTTTAGATCTGAGGAATATGTACAACTCAAAATTGAACTTAACATCATTTTTGTCCTCATCAGTTTGTTTCTTCTACTGTGTATCTCTTATTAATTCTGTCATTTAATAGTGTCACTCTCCATTTTATCTCCTAATTAAAATATGTGGAACGATGCTTGACTCCTTTTTCTCCCTCAACTTCTTACTCCCTGCCACACATACATCTATTGCCATTCAGTTAAAAAATTTCCTTGGTTTTACTTTGAGTGTATTTTGAATGTATCTTTTCCTCTTTTTTAACTACCACTGTTTTAGTTCAAACCCTTAGCAGTTTTCTCCTGATAGTCTAATTTTAGTAAGCTAATAATTAATTTTTATTGTCTCCTTAATAGCTTTTCTTTCTAGTATCTTTCGGATCTGTTTTTCTAGCTGTAGGTTTAGAGATGTATTCAAGATGCAAGTCCTATCATTCTCCAATTTATTTATTTTTTTGGTGCTGTAACACTATAATTTTATTGAACAAATAAATGCATATTATAATGTCTAGTCATTGGTCACTATTCATAGTCATTAATGTTTTTTTATTAGAAGTATATAGAGATACAATTGAAGGGGAAACATTATCAAACCAACACTAATCAATGTATATATACTTTGTTATCCAGGGGTAATGCCAAAACATGGATGACCACCTTGGGTTTCACCTGTTGTAGTTTCCCCCAGAAGACTCATGCATTAAATGGGTATCTCGTGGAGGAATGACATCGGGTTCTGGGATGGTTCCCCCATATTCCCACTCTCCAGTCTCCTATGAGTTCTTCAGACACCCTCCCCCTTCCCCATCTCCCTCCCTATGCCTCCAAGTATCCTAGGGAGCCATCCCCCTATTACTCTGAGAGTCATACAATTTGAAGTATTGTTAGGTTAGCCATCTACCCTACTGCTTCCCCATATATTCTAGCATCCACAGATGAGAGAAACCATTCAGCCCTTTAGTCTCTGAGATTGGGATACTTCACTTAGCATAATTCTTTCCATCTCCATCCATTTGATATCAAAAGCCATAATATCGTTCCCCAATTTAAAACCCTTCATTGACACACTATCACCAATGGGAAAAAGTCCCATCTTGTTATCACAGCTTCCAAAGACTTCCATGTCCTGGGCTTCCTGCTGCTCAAATCTCCTGTTTGTCACATGGGTGACACCAAGTGCCACAACATCATCATATTTACTACATCACCAGCATTCACTCATGCTCTGTTCCACGCATGCTCCAAACACTAGTTTAGCACTCTGCACAATAACCCTGGGAGTCAGTTCTACAAACACTCCTACACATATCATTTGATTCTATCTTCCAGGTTTTTTTTTTCTCACAGAGCCTCTCAGACAATTTATGGGTCCTTTTTTCAGAAAGTCTTTCCTAACTCTCCTGCTTAGCATACACATCATTTATTTTTGTTTGTATCACATGCATGCTCTCATCTCTGTGTTTACCATTTCATCCTAAAGATCTCTTTCTCTCCTACCAAATCATACACTTCCTGAAAACAAGCATTTGAGCTATTACTCTTCATCTTCTAACAACTTATAACAGTTGATTACTTCTAATAGATGTTAATACATGCTTGTTGAAGTGAAATAGAGAAAGAGGAGGAAGACATTTTAGACATAATATTCTATTCCATGCCCACTAAATGACATCTGATGAGTTAATGTTCCCAAGAATACTAATTGCCTCTATTATGTCCTCTCTCTAACTATGTCTATAAATAGCATAGGTTTCTTATTAACTGCACAATTCTAACATTCAGATAACTGGGCAGAAGATCTTTTAAAAATGTGCTAAAGCTCCTCTTCCTGTGCATTGGAATGATGAAGACTTCCTTCTGGCTAAAATGCTCTGTTCCTCCATTTTTTGCTCTATAACTCATTTTTCATCTTCCAAGCACAGCTTAAAAGACAATTCCTCAAGGAACTCTTTCTTAACCCCTTCAGACTGTTGTATAATATCACCATTATGCACATTCACAGCATCCTCTACCTTTTTTTCCTAGAGCTTGATTAAATAAAATTTGAGTGACTATATAATAATTTTTTCTTTGTCACTAGACTGTATTCATTAAAAAAATAGAAAGCTCTACTGTATCAAAACCGTATTTCTCATTCAACAAAAATTCATTTCCATTCTAATATGTGATAAACACTGTGTTAGGAACTGAGGGGGATAAAAGTAAGTAAAATATCCCTGATATTAGAAAGTTCATATTTCTAACCATAAGAGCTAAGCCCAAAGTAAGAAAATAGATGGAAATTGTCAGGTAACAATAAGTGCTATGAGTAAAATAAAAAGGAAATGCAGTGGTGAGTAAGAAGTTCAAGGACGCTGTCTAAAATTAGATAGCAATGAAAGAAGAACTAAGTATGCAGCGGGAAGATAATGGAACTGGCCCTGATATGTGCACAATAAAGAAAAGCAAGAATGGGGAAAGGAAGTAGAACGGAAAGAGAGGGGGAAGAATAGTGAAGTAGCTTAGCTTTTACATACTATTCTCTTGGCAAAAGCATTTATGTATGTTGATTCTTGTCTCAAAGTGAAGGTCTAGGGCATTCTTGTTTGGGCTTGATGATTAACTAACAGGAATAATGGGTCCAAGGGCAGATGAGTGCTCTCTTTGCAGTATAAAGCTGAGACACCTTTCAGATTTAAGTCACAAGAAGATGTTGCAAGTCAGGAATTTTTGTTGCCCCGATCTAATTAAGGGTATGTGGGACCAAGGCTGTCAGGAGGAAGATGAGCCAAAAGAAGTTAAACATCAGAATCTCCCTCTGATATACTTTTTTTTAACGTGATAGGAAGTAAGATATTAAAATATTGGGCAAAATTTCCATATCATTGCAGTGAAAGTTTTATTTTTAGAGTTGGAGTTAAACTAAGGCCCAGGTTGCTCCTTCACTGATGTGGAATATATAAGGTCAACAATAATTCTCTGACTTTTATAATCAAGACCAAATCTTCATGTTTTCTACTTATCCTTGGATCCAAAGGGTCTCCAAGTCACAAAATCTGGGAGATCTTAGTGCTGGTATCATTTGTCATTAATCTCTAGATTCAGTTCTAAAAATAATTCTCATAGGAAGGGATGATAATCAGTTTTCATTGTTTCTAAGTTAAAATGATGAGGATAGAAGAATACCATAGGGAGATAATAAAGATTATACTTTTCCTTCTTGAATAATCATAAAGCCTCTACTGTATACATGACCAAAATGTAAATTCTAAACTGTCTTTGTAGCATCTTTTGGACCAACTTATAATCTTAAAAACCTAGATTTTGAAGAAACTATTCAGCAAGTTGCAATTTAAAAGGTTTTAGTAGGGAAAATCACACAAAATGCAAGCAGTAAAGGAACACAAGAAGACAAATTAAGGGAAAGCATGGAATTTGGGGAATACTCAGAGGGGAGCAAGAAATGAAAGAGACTTCATGCTGGCAGGGAAATCACATTTGCCAAAACCCTCAGGTGCTCCAGTGAATAATACTCTGAAAGTACAAATCATTATAATAACTGCATTAGGCTAATAACATAGCAACCTCCTATTTGGGTAAAATACTTGGATGTAGATAGTAAATTCTTAGATATAGGAAAACATTTTATTTAATTAGTAGAAGTTTGATTATCTCTGGATGTGTTCCATTAGTGTGCCTTGGTTATTTGAGTGTATCCATTATCAGGAGTTTGGCTTAACGAGTCCATTTATTGAGCTCCATGGAGGTGTTTTTCTGCTTAACTCCTTGTGGCCAAGTGTTGCTGAGCGGGGCCTTAATGGTCTTCAGGTTTCTTTGCATACACGTTAGTGGCTTGTCAGAGCAGTTGTAGCAGTGTAGCATTTCCATAGGAGGTGCCTTAGCCCTCCGTTAGCAGGAGGTGGGAAATCAGAGATGCCTTCCAGAGCCGAGGGGGCCTCTTGGCATTTCCCTGGCAGCCGCATGCTTATCATCAGCCAGAACCCAGGCACTCATTAGGCTCTTGATGAAAAGCATCCCAAAGAAAATGCCAGCAAATTGTGCCACTGTGCTGGCAGGAAATTAAAACTGCTCAGAGCAAGTGGAGCCAAGAGAGCTGTTGAAATGAAAGGTAACATCAAGGGTGTGATCACTGACTCACACAGGCGTTGCCGGATTCAGGATACAGCTTTCCGCTTCACTGGGGAAAGCACGAGGCCTTCTCATCTGTCAATTGGAGTCAGTTCGACAGAGGGGCTGAGAAAAGCAGGGAGTTAGATTCTGCGAATTAAGCTCTGTTGTGCTTGGGCAAATGCTAGGGGTTTTGGTTATTTTCTTTCTCCTAAAGGAGTCCCTCCTAGGAAAAACAGAAAATAAGAAAAAAGTTCTTGCTTTTGTTTTTCTGACTCCAAACACTTAAAGACCAAATTAATTTTTTAAAAATTAATTTAAAGAAAGATTTCAAAAGCACTACAGGGTGGTTGAGTCAGACAAAGTGGAGCAGAGCAGAGAGAAGCCCAGAACCTATGAACCTAGCAAGGGACAGGAGTAGAGACACCATAATGTCAGAGGGGTATTTTGAAAGTGTTGCTGAGGATTAAATGGCCAGCAGAGAAAGAAAAGGAGATGCTCAACAGCAGGCAGCACCAGCATGCAGACAAGGCGTGTGGAACACTCTGCTGAACCAAGTAAGTAGAGTAGTGACCACCTAGAGACTTGCTCCTTGGAGCTTGTAAATGTGCAAAGGGGAATTAAAGTTGCTAATTAACTGAAAGGAGTTTATCCTGCATTTTTCCTCTGGGCCCACTGATATGACAGAGGTCCTTAAATGTGAAAAAGGGAGACAGGCACAGAAGTCACAGTGCTATGAAGAGGACTGAGTCACTCGTTGCTGGTTTTCAAGAGGAAGAGGGTTACAAGCCTCGGAAAATGGATAGTTTCTAGAAGTTGGAAAAGTCAAGGAAACTAAATCTCCTCTTGGACTTCTAGAAAGGAGTGCAGCCCTGCTGATAACTTGAGCCCAGGAGCACTGTGTTGGAAGTCTTACCTTTAGAACCATAGATTATATATATATATATATATATTTTAATACCAGGTGTTGAATCCAGGGGTGCTTTGCCAATGAGCCACATCCCCAGCCCTTTTTATATTTCATTTTGAGACAATGTCTCGCTAAGTTGCTTAGGGCCTCAGTAAGTTGCTGAGGCTGACTTTGGAACTTGCGATCCTCCTGCCTCAGCCTTCTGAGTTTCTGGGATTACAGGCATGTGCCACTGCACCCATCGGATCATAAACTTTTATTGTTTAAGTTACTAAGTTTGTGGTAATTAACAAAAGCATCAGTAGAAAATGAATACTTTGATATTTAGAAAATTTATCTGGAGTTCTAAAAAGGAATTTCCAAGGCCATTTCAAATACTTGAGGGAATAAAAGTAAGGCAAGAAAGCAGTGAGATTCAAAAGGCACATTTATGTGTTAGAACTATTAGAATATTATACTATTCTATTTTATCTTTAAAACAATTTTTAAAGGGTGTATCATCATTTTTTGTCTACAGATGAGGATCGTTTTTAAAAAGAGAGGCAAGCTGGACATAGTGGAACACCCCTATAATCCCAGCAACTTGGGCATCTCTGGCAGGAGGATCACAGTTTCAAGGCCAGCCTCAGTAACTTAGCGAGGCCCTAATCAACTTAGCAAAACCCTGTCTCAAAATTAAACAATAAGATAAAAGGGGTTGGTGATATAGCTCAGTGGTGAAGTACCTCTAGGTTAAATCCCCTGTCCCCCCCAAAAAAAATCAAATCAAATAAAAAAAATCGTGTTCTTAAATTAAAATCCTTCAATTGTTCCCCATCTTTCCTAGACTAAAATTCAAGCTATGCACTGTAACTTACAAAGCTCTATATCGGGAGGGACCTTTTTGAAAAGAATACTCACACCCTACTATAGACTTGCTCATTCAGAATCTCTGAAGATAGGGCTCAGGAATCTGTTTTAACTTGCATGACAAACAATTCTTTTTGGGAGGGCTTTGCATAAGCTATGCAAGTGCTTTACTACTGAGTTACGTGCCCAAGCCTCCAAATGATTATTATGCACATTAAAAAGTTTGGAAAAGCACTTCTCAACATAAAGGCATACCACTCATCCCCGTTTATCATGCTTAACACACTGCAGCCACCCTGGCCTTCCTTTTCCTGAACATGGCATGTTTGCTTCTTTCTTGGAGTTTTTCCATTATCTCTTAGGTTTTCCTTAGAAGCTTGCCTGTCATGCAAGTTCTTGAAGTTTCCCTGGTAGTGAGCACATAAGAATCCAAATAAGCAGTGCTAATGGGACTGGTCTCATCATAACCTTTGTCTATGATTTGAGAAAAAGAAAGAACCATCATTCATGAATAGAAACCTAAAATGATAGGAAAATGGACACAACTCATTAACTATGTAGATAGATTATATGTTAAGTTTTGCTACAAATTTTTTCAATTGTAATCACCATACTTCTTTGTATCTCGAAGAATAATATTAGGAGAAATCTTCGGGAACATTTTTAGCACCAGTAAATATGGTAATTTTTCCATCTCACGATCCTTACATACAATATTAATTTGGATTTTTTATTTTTTGAAGTGAAGACTTGATAAACAAGCCCTACTACCAGCACATACCCTACACATTAGTTAGTCATGTGCTGAACCAGTTAACTATGGATCCTCTGTGCTGGATAAGCACTTATGCTTTTTAAGTTGCTGCTATTTTTACAATGGGTTCTATTGCATTTCATAAGTATTTTGATAATGTCTTTAAGGTTGATGGTTTTTCTTTTATAAATTAGTTCCAGGAGATTGTTTTTGTAGTGAAAACATAAAGGATTATCAAAGTTTTTTTCTATTGAAAATCAATGGCTTACTCAGAGGAGCATTTAATATTTTTTATCTTTGACAATAATAAGTTCCTATGGCAATTAATAAACTCCAGAATGTCAGTGGTGTTTCTTAATCACTTAATATTAAAATATGGGCAATTCTGATTAGTAGATGGCTTTTTCCCAATCCCTAGAGTCTCAGAACCCTCTGTATCCAAACAGCAGATGAGAGGAGTAGAGAAGGGTAGACTGATTCCTAAAGCTCGGATTTGGAAGTAACATCATTTTTTACTTGTACCTCCTTGATAAGGATATGTCACAAGGTCACAATTATATGAAAGGTAGACTAGGAAATGTTGTCCCTGGGTAGGCTGTCATTCCCAGGGACAAAATCACCCTGTAAAAGAGGCATACAAATTTGTGGACAGCCAACTATTTCTACTACAGAAACCTTTGTTATTTATTTCAGCACTGTGCTATACTGGAATTGCCAACCAAATGTAATGTGCAAATCAGGTTGCAATATGTGCTTGAAGCCTTTTAATCGTGTCCTTATTATGTACTCTCATAGCACTTGGTATTTCCTCATTTAGACATTCTCATCATTCTTTTATATGTTTTTAGCTACATCGTAAGTGTCTAAGGATAGGACCATGATTACATCATGCTTTGTATCACTGGTACCTACCTTAGTACCTCACGTACAGTCATGTTAATAAATTATTTTAAATAAATGAACAAAAATACTCAATTTATATTTCAACACATTATCTCTTAATATATGCCCTATGTTATAACCTATCTCCAACCTTTTTTTTTTTGATTGGTGGTTTACTGAATAAATCAAGATCCTTTTTCTTTTTGTCTTTTCAAAAAGGACATGATGCCATTGTCACCCTGCTGAAGCATTATAAGAGACCCCAGGATGAATTGCCCTGTAATGAATACTCTCAGCCAGGAGGAGGTACCACTTTTTATTCAGTTTTCTTCGCTATGCAATATCATGCCTCAAGGCAAACCTGTGTTTTTATTGTTATCATTTGTGGGGGTAGGGGAAGTATAGACTATGTCAGATTAAGTTTATTTTCAGAAAATTTATATCTAAGTGAGACTGAACATAAAGAAGACTGTATTTAGGTTATTTTCTAGCTCTCATCAATCTGCATTTCCTCCAAGCTTAAGCTTACCTGGACTGGATATGTATGAGACTTGTGCAAGAGTAGGAAGACCTGGTTAAGCTGAGAACAGTCATTTTCCATTTTAGTTATCTATTAAGGCAAGACAGAGAATACTCTTAGCCAAATACAAATTAAATCTGCTGAAATCTGCTACAAATTGGATTTCTTTTTAATCTTTTTATGCACTTTCTAAATAAATACTTGCAGTATAGTTTCAGTATCCAGAGAATAGATTTGGACCTTAGGCTGTAGTTTTTCTTGATTTCATCACCTGTTTCTTTTTATAATGTTGAACTTTTATGTAGAAAAAAATGATTGCTACTTTCAACTCTATTATATAATTTGATTTCTAGATGGCTCCTATGTGTCTGTTCCATCCCCTTTGGGGAAGATTAAAAGCATGACAAAAGGTACTTGTATAAATGGGACAATTGTTATATTTTATTACTCAGGATAATAATTGCCTAAATATGATAACATTCTATTTTGCTTCACATATTATGAATAAAGACTATTTTACAAGCATAAATAATATTACCAACAGACCATTTTCTTATAATTACCTGTATGTTTTATGCCTTTTCAGTTCATGAAGATATGACAGTGAAAATTTCACATAAGTGTTAAAGAAAGATCATTTCTCAGAATGCTATTTAAATATTTATATTTTAAAATAAAATATAAATTACAAATACTAATATTTATATTAGAGTAAGAATTGGGAATGGATATACATTAAGAAAAAATTAGGAAAAAAATTATTTTTCAAAAGAAGTTCAAATAAGTAATGTTTTGGGAAATTTTTTAATGTTTGGTATACCAAAATCAATACCACTGGATCAGAAGAGTATGAATCATGATTAAACTTAAATTCATATTTAACTGTTTGGAATACACAGTCCTTAAATATGTGTTTTAGTCTTGGATGTTTCAGGAAATAATTGAAGTGCTTATTTTCTGTCATTTAATTTGCATCCCATAGAGGTTTAACTTTTTGATATTTGACTTGAACTTTATCATGAGATTATATAAACTATACTCCACAGTTGCCATGTCCTGCAGTCAAACTGGTTGGTGATCAAATAAACATTAAATCCAAAGCCCTGATAACAAAGATGGAGCAACTGAGACAGAAAACTCCTGTGATTTTAGAGTTGGGAAAAAGGATCATTTATGATAAGGCTTTAGTATCTTCAAGTAGACAATTACAGTTGGAAAATCAAATGCTATTTGGGAATGATGTTTTGAATTAAGTATGTATATATGGGGGGAAGTTTACACATCACATGTGTGCTTTTTAATCTTAAAAAGAAAAATGACAATTCCTGTTTGCAGAGAAGGCAGATGTTCTCCTCCTGCGGGCTGGATTGCCTTCACATTTTCATCTTCAACTCTCAGAAATTGAGTTCCATGAGATTATTGGTTCAGGTAACCTAGGAAAATATATGTCTACTTTAGTTTAATGAGCTCAAGATAATATATGCTTATTTATTTATTTTAATCAATTTTAGGCTCTTTTGGGAAAGTATATAAAGGACGATGCAGAAATAAAATAGTGGCTATAAAACGGTAAGCATACAAATGAAAAAAATTACTATCCAGGTAAAGTTTTGACCTTTGAAAAATATATATGTGGCCTCTTGTTGGATCCATCTGTTGATGAGAATTTCCTGTCATTTCCAGTTATCGAGCCAACACGTACTGCTCCAAGTCAGATGTGGATATGTTTTGCAGAGAGGTGTCCATTCTCTGTCAGCTCAATCATCCCTGTGTAATTCAGTTTGTGGGTGCTTGCTTAAATGATCCCAGCCAGTTTGCCATCGTCACTCAGTACATATCAGGAGGTTCTCTGTTCTCCCTCCTTCATGAGCAAAAGAGGTATGAGTCTCTTCCTTGTTCTGACTTACTCTTGAACATGGCATTGAAATAACCTTTGGGGCTTTCTGATGGGATGAGCTTTTACCTTCAGAAACCTCTGAGTACGAGCAAGTGTGTCGTTTAAATATGGCAGATAATTTATGCCTAATTATTATATTTCAAGGAATAGATATATTTCTGTGACTTCTTAACAGGAATTCAATTGAAGGTAACAAACTGAAAGAATTTAAATTGGCAATTGAAACTTTAATAATTAGGCTATTTGACATACCAATAAAGCAGATATGTTAAACTGAGAATAAAATAATTACTCAGGGTCATCATATTTATAAAAAAGAAGTTTTAGAAAAATGGTCTTGCATGAGTCTAATTTGAATGTATTTCCTAGATCTATGCATATAGTAATTAGAATGTTGTTTCATTCAGTGATTAAAATAGAGTTTTATGCTATTATAAAGAATCGAAACATATTACAAATAAATTAGAAAATAAAATACAATATTTTAAATGAAAGATATTGACCTAAAATTATGCATTTTCTGAGGTTGAAAATTTATTTTTCCAGATTTGTTGAATTTTTAGTTTAACTTCAATGAATAAAAAAAGACTAAAATTACATGGAAAAACCAATCACACCCACCTTTTTTCTTTTAAAAGAAATAGCATTGTCTTTGATTGTTTGCTCTCCACTGAATCTATTTTTAAATTCTAGGATTCTTGATTTGCAGTCTAAATTAATTATTGCAGTAGATGTTGCCAAAGGTATGGAGTACCTTCACAACCTGACACAGCCAATTATACACCGTGACTTGAACAGGTATTTTTTTTCTAAATAATGAACTTAGAATTATATAAATGACTAGGCAGCAAAGACAGATTCAGTGAAGATGCATTCTAAATTTTTTGCAGATTAGGGTTTTCTCCCTACTTTGTGAGCAAGAGAATGGGCTACTATAAGCTTAAGCAATAGAAAGTATTGTCTTTTACCAAGATAGAAGGCTGTATAACTGCTGGTCAGGCATCTTTCAAATCAAGAAAGATTGTCTAGAAAGATACTGGTGTCTGTAAGATTCACCAACTAACTCTAGTCATGCACATCATGACATCAACAATGGACCAATGGTCCCATAATGTTATAATGGAGCTGAAAAATTACAATCACTAGTGACATCATAGCCATTATAAAATAGTACCGCATATTACTCATGTTTGTGGCAATGCTGATGTGAACAAACTTACAATGCTGAAAGTATAGAAAAGTAGGAAAAGTATAGCACATGTAATTGTATAGAGTACACATTTTTTTTTTGATACCAGGGATTGAAACCTGGGGCACTTAAACACTAAGCCACATCCCCAAACATTTTTATTTTTTAAGACAGGATCTCACTGAGTTGTTTAGGGCCTTGTGGAGTTGCTGAGGCTGGCTTTGAACTTTTGCTCCCTCTGCCTCAGCTTCCTGAGTTCCTGGGATTACAGGCATGAGTCACCATGCCCAGCTATGTACACAGTTCTTGATAATGATAATTTAAAAATTATGTTACTGCTTTAGGTATTGGTACTATTTTTGTCATTATTTTGATTGTACTGTACCCCCTTTGACTTATTAAAATGTTTACTGTAAAGCAATATGGTACTTTATGCTGGCAGCAGCCTTATACATCTCATGTTCCTTGCATCAAGAGATGATTTTTACTGATTGACTTATACCATTTGGGTTTGTGTAAGTAAACTTGATGATGTTTGCACAATGACAGAGGCACCCAACAGTGAATTTCTCAGAACATATCCTTATCCTTAAGCAAACACATGATTGTAGATGATTGTAGTTTCCAGATCAGAAAGGTCAGATCAAGGATTAACCTCACTGACTTTTTCTTTTGGTACTGGGTTTGAACCCAGGGACACATAGGCACTGAGCCACTTTCCAGCCCTTTTTATGTTTTATTTTGAGACAGGGTCTTGCTAAGTTGCTTAGAGCCTCATTTAGTTGTGGAGGCTGACTTTGAACTCACAATCATCCTGCCACAGCCTCGGAGTAGCTGGGATTATAGGCATATGCCACCACAACTGGATGTCATTGACTCTTTTTTTTTTTTTCTTTCCTTTTCAAAGAGAGAGAGAGTTTGGAAAAAAAAAGAGAGAGAATCAACTTTATATTTTTCATCTGGTCTTTGTTTTTCAACACCCAATTGTGTATGTGGTGTTGGGATTAAAAACTGGGTCTTCGTGCATGCCAGGCAAGCACTCCACCACTGAGCCATTGCTCTAGCCCCTCATTGACTAAAATGTCATCTCAAACAAAGTCAGATGTTAGAGGAGGACCTTATCTGAAGTACTGCTTTGTGCTCAAATTTTGGTATGTTTTTATTAGTAAATTCAGTCAAATTACAGCAGGATATTTACCTAGTTTTCATGTGAAGAGCCTTTCATGTGAAATAGAGACTTGAAACTAATGTAGAATCAAAGTGCCCCAATGGTAGAATTCCAGCAGATTTCAAAAAATTTCCTAAACAGCAAATCCTTTCTCTAAGCAAAGTCTTACACAAAAGGCCAATATACAAAATGAGGCACCTGTGGTTAAGGCAAAATGTACGGGTGGAAAATCTGTTCATTTGAACATTTCCCACTTTTAAGCAGGGAGACAGCTAGGTCATCTCTGTGGAATCTCAAAGATACTATAGAAAATAATTGGACAACTACTGATCTAGTTTATTAAACAAGTCATACTATCTCATTACAATAACTTTGATTTTATGATTGTTAATAAGGTTCATATAGATCCTATATACAGTCCTTTGTATAAACCCCACAGTTCTGAAGCTACTAAATATGAATGAATTATTCCTCAACAACTATTTGGACATCTACTATGTTTAAAGCCTTTATATTTTACACAATAGAACTTGCAAAGAAAAACTGCCTCAGAATCTACTTTTAAGAATCCTTCACATTCTAATAGAGGAAAAAAGTACTCAACTAAATGTATTGTAAGGTATAAAATAATAAGTTCTATAAAAGAGTTAGTGAAACTTTCTATAGACTTTAAGAACAAAGAATGTTAATTACTTCTGAGGAGTTCAGAGTCAGCTCTATGGAAGAGGTGGCATGTGAGCTTGGTCTCTTGGGATGAATAGAATTTGGAAGAACATCCTAGACTCACAGAAGACATTTATAAAATAGATTGAGATTAGAAAGTTAAAGGCATATATAGGAACATTGAAAAACTTCATATCATTGAACAAAATATGTGTTTTCAGCATATATATATAATATAGGAAATAGACAATTGGGAAAGAAGTATGAAAGAATGGAACAAGAGGTCAGAAGTCAGTGTACTGGACTAGGGTTTAGACCTTGTTCTGTAAGCAAAACTGAGGCACTAAGGATGTTTGAGCTGGAAATTACAATTTGAAGCTGCATTATGAAGATACTAATCTAACCTATGGTACAAGATCAACTCTAAGGAAATGTCAAGAACCTGCTAAAGCAGCGATTGCAGTTTTCTAGATGAGGAGCAATGAAAAGCAGAAATTCACTAGTGGCAAATATAATTGAAAGGAAGAGACAGATATGAAAGAGAAAATGTATTAAATCAGACATAAGAGTGATAGGATCTTAGAAGTAAATAATTTGGGACTCTAATTATTTTATTTATTTCAAATGAAAGTCATTTCTTCAACTGTTAGCTATAAGTTCTTTTCTTTACCTCTTTTTTTCAAAACAAGCATATTAATAAACAACTTTTCTTTGAGCTTTGATAATATTTAAGAAAAAGATTTAGATGATAATTTAGCATAATGCAAACTAATAATTTTGAATCTGAGGATTATTACTTTACCACTCTAACCATCTTTGCACATGGTATTAAAACAAAGAGTGATAACTGCAAGTGTTCTCTAGCTGTAACTCTTTATTTGTGGGACAATTGAATGTAAATTCTATTGCCATGTGAATGAAAGTTGTTGCCATCATATTCAGCAGAACCCAAAATATGATTTTGGCAAATAAAATATTTACTATATAACAGATACAGGTTTACACTTATCATTTATGCTCCTCTAATCTAATATAAATGCTTGAATTATATGAAGAATTCTTCAAAGTTTATGAAACAAAGGTACTTTCAATATACTAGAGCCCCAACTAGTGCATCTATTATTTGTGGACAATTTTTTTAACCAATCTCTAACTTGCAGGAACAATAAAACATTCAGTTTTTCAGATTACTGCAAATATGGTATTTTGCATGGCTCAAAAGAACATGGATCCTAGCCCTCCAAGGGCTTAGGACAAACTATTTGGGTATATAGGAAGCAACTAAATTCAACTTTTGTTGGAAAATGATTAAGGGCCAAATGATTAAATAGCCATTTTAATTAGAAACTTTAAAGGGACTGCAAGTAAAAGATTAGAGTGGAATATTGGAGGTCATGGAGCTAAACTTAGAGGGTGAAGAGTGGGCCTAAATCTTTCCTCAGTCTTTTCCCAGCATAGTCACTTTTGCTTTTCCAAAGTACTTGGGAAGTGCCCATGAAATAGCTAGAAGAAACCAGGTGCATCAACATGTGTGCAATTCAGACCCTCATCTGCCTTTGGTTGACATGTTCTGCTTACATTTTTATCTCCCCCAATGCTCAATACAAGGCAGGACTTGAAGATCAGAGACCCTTTTCTCTTTATTTCATATTTCCAGAACTGAGCATTGTATCAACTCATAGAAGATAATAAATGCATTTTTAGTTGAACCAAATTCTTGGAGCATGTTTAGGAATATAATTTTAGGAAGAAATAGCCCAGTTGATACAAGCATAGCTACTTGTGGATAAAGTCTGATTAACTTGGTCAACACCACTTATAATTTTAAAGAAAGAAAGTGTTTGAGCTTATTGATAAGTCCACAGAAAGAAAACATTTCTATATTTGGGTTTAGTATAGTTGACGTCATGTGACTGAAAAGAAAGTACCATACTTTTTCCTGGCAAGCAAGGCCTCTCTGAGGCTTACCATGTAATTTATAAAGATAATCTTTAGTGTGTGCTAAGAGAAAGTTCAAGGAATGTGTAAGAAAGTATTTTTTTCCCAATGATTATGAGAATGACAATGATATCTAACATTGATTAGCCCTTACAATGAGAAGGGAACTCTACTAAGACTTGGTCATGTTCCCATTTAATTTTACAGAAATTGTGTGCTAGAGTTATTATTATCTCCATTTTACAGTTAAGGAAACTGAATAAAGAGACTAACTTGGGGTCCCAACCTCATTGTGCTCTTAACACAATCATACTCTAACAACAACAAAAACATGAATGAGCATCAGTAATATTTACAAACTTTACTATTTGTACTTTAGTCTTTCTTTTTCCTTAAAGATAAAAGGACAGTGACAGGAGAGAAAGAAAGAGACAATCAGTTTTACTTAGTTTTTTACTTGGCTTTTGTTGCTCAGACACTTAGATGAGCTTGTGGTGCTGGGGTTTGAACCCACGTCCCTGCGCATGTGAGGCAAGCACCGAAACCGCTGAGCCACCACTCCAGCCCTGTACTTCAGTCTTTAATAGGTTCAGTTCCTATAAACCATAAGCCATTTCTCATGTCATCTCCTCGTGTTTCTGTTTTCTGCTTTATTTCTTCTGCTACACCCTATGTTTGGCTGGTATAGATCATGCAGATATGTTTTGTTTCACCCGCAGAGTTTAAGTCTTTTTAAAGTATTTATAGCTTTAAGCAGGAGTGCACTAATTTGCTATTTAGTCAGTCATCTACTAACTTAAGTCCAGCCCAATTTTTTACACTCATTTTGTGGCACTGGAGCTTGCAAATTATGGTTTACAGCCAAAGTCTTCAAGGTTTTTTACTTAATACAGTTACCTGTGTTTTCTTGGAAAAATAAATTTTCTAAACTGTTTGACATTGAAACAGAAATATTGCTGCAGATATTTAGGGATCAGATAACTGGTTTTCTCCCTGAATAAGCCTGTTCTATCTTATGAAAACACCATAAGAAATGAAACAGTGATACCTCCTTTACAAAATGGCCATGACACACCTATACAAATTTTGAAGCACTACACAAATATTGCTTTTATTGTTCTTAGTCCCTCATTTGTTCTCTTATATGGAAAAAATGTTGATGAAACATTCCATAATATCATCATAATACGAATACTTCTTTTCATAAAGCACAACTAATTAGTTTCCTGTCTAGATCTAAGAAGGACTCACTGCCGAGTTTTGAGTGTCAGCTTATTCTGGTGAGTATAAAAGAAAATAATTAGTGATAATTTAAAAACAGCAAACTTTCCAATGTTAAATGACAGATAATTTAAAAGACAAATCTGGTAAGGACTAAAAGAATCTTAATTTTAAAGATGACATTAAACTAAATTAGTGAAGATTTTAGGAAGTATCAAAGAAAAAACTACTGATAGAAAATTTTAATAGTTGTTTTTATGTTGACATACATCAGTGCCTTTCTTTTTTTTTTTACATCTGTGCCTTTCAATTGAATACAAAATATAAAACTCTGCACTTAAAAAAATGATCAAGTAAAATAAGCTATCTATTGTTTTTCCAATACAGCTGTGGTCCTCAGTTTGCATAGATTTATAGAGTCCTATTGCAGCCATTCCTTTAACTTCTGTCTTTTCCAATGAGTGGTCATACAGAAGGAAATTAGCATTCATTGGCAAATACCATCATAAAGAGATTTCTGAATACTCACATGCAGATGAATTAAGTAACTAATTATATTACTACATTTACTGAAGTCCTATAAAAGAACCTACTGAAATTCTTGTAAAACCCTTGACAATTCTGTTTTTGTGATTCTGTATAGTATAAAACCAATCATCATAAGCGGTATTTTAAATTTTGCAAACAACTGTTTTTATTAATTTCTATTTTATAAATGAGTTAATTAATCAAGATAAAATACTTATTGAATGCTTGATTAACCCAGGATCTATGCTTTGCTCTGCAGTACAGCTGAGAATAAAGGATCATGGTACTTTCTCTCTTAGACGTTAAAACTTAATGAAATATTTCCCAAATTTTCCTAATCATAAGAATCATATAGGGGCCCTCATTAAAAGAAAAAACAAAAAATTTTAAAACAGGTTCAAAGACCATATCCCTTGAATGGATTGATTAGAATATCTTAGGTTGTCCTTTAGAATCCATAATTTCAAGCAAAGCTACCAAGCACTTTGTATGCTCCAGGGATTCGAGAACAGTGGTTCTCAACTCTGGCTACACAGAATCACTAAGAGAACTTTAAGAAAATCTTGATGCTGATTTAGTCAGAATGTCTAGGTGTGGGGCATGGGTATTACCTTTTGAGAGACAGAGCACTCCAGGTGTTTCAAGTAGGTAGGCAAGTTTGACAATCACCTTCTAGTCTGATGCTAAGTACTCCTCTTAACCATTCACCATACAACTTCATCTTTCTCTGTTGCCAAAGCATAGTGGGAATGTTAGGGAACTGAATCACAGTGTAATTCCAAATGTTTTGAAAATGTTCACTTTAAATAAAGTACTATAATTTGTTCATTCAATAATTAATGCAAAAGTCAGGGATCCACAGACTCATGATACTTATGGTACAGAGTAGGGCTCAAGACTCATTGGTTTCCATGAGAATTGTGCAATCTATGGAGGCCCTTCTGAAGTATCTAGCATACTAATAATTCATGAGTGATGCCAGAAAGTTCCCAGGAGTGTAGAATTTTCACAGGCATTGAAAACAAAAATAAAAATTTCAATATCAGACATTTGCAGTGTACGACAATTCTTGTGGGAATTCAAGTATATAAACCTTAGTAGAAAAGAGAATTGTGTGCAGGTTGAGTATTCCTCATCCACAATGCTTGGGACCAGAGTGTTAAAGATTTTGGGGTTTTCCGGGCCTTATACTTTTTTTTTTTTGAGTTTACTCACTAATAAATCCCAACCTGAAAATCCAAACCCAAAAGTGCTCCAAATTCACAACTTCTTGAACATTATGGTAGTGTCCAAAATCTTTGGATTTTGAAGCATTTTATATTTTGGATTTTGGATTAAGGATGCTCAATGTGTAATAAGTAGGTACACACACACATACACACACATTATATATATATATATATATAAAGATTCATATATATGTGTAAAGTATATTATATTTCAATGCACATATAAACATATATATTTCCACACAGTGCTTCCAATGTTTTGAAACTAAAGTTCTAAGGGAATCAAACCCTATAGAAAGTGACTTGAGGGATATTTTTCAATTCTTCCAAGAATGAGAAATAGCTACGATCATTTGGGACGTGTGGAACAGAAACTAATTTATTACATACAACAGATGCCTTAGTAATTAGGACTTCAGAGCTTAAGCACTGCCTGTAGTTCTAAAACACTTATGTACAAAACTATAATCAGATGCCATATTCCAAAATTAATAGATTTTTTAAAAATAACCAGTTAAAATTGCTATCAGTTTCATTACTGCTTTGAGTAATGTTGTTGGAATTGTCTCTATGCATGAGGTTACTCAGTACCCATAAGTCAATATGTGACTTACAGGGTCTCCTTGGGAGTCATCTTCACTGAAGTGAACATAAGTGGGAAAAAAATATATAAGTTTTTTCTGATAAGTTTTATAGGTCAGGCATTTAGATTGGCATATATCTGTCATAGTCATACCCTACTGGCTGGAGCTCAATTGTACAAACATATTTAACTTTTTAGGATAGTGAGAAATGTAAGCTAGATGCGTGCCAGAGGAGGAAGTGAGTTTCGATGGATAGCCAGCAGTCTGTACTACATGGACATATTTACACTATGGAGAGCAAGTTGGAGATATTGAGCTAATGGTAATAATCAAGAAAGCTGGTCCAGATTTGAATCAGTTACATGAATATAATGTTAGCTACATACTAAATACTTTGTTTACAA
Source organism: Aplodontia rufa (assembly GCA_004027875.1). Taxonomy (NCBI): domain Eukaryota; kingdom Metazoa; phylum Chordata; class Mammalia; order Rodentia; family Aplodontiidae; genus Aplodontia; species Aplodontia rufa. Next base: position 60,711 of record PVKS010004705.1, read on the forward strand.
AAACATTTTACATTTTTACAATTAATAAACTATTAACATTTATTGGTAATAACTACTGAATAACCATATTATATGTAAATTAATTTCAAAATAAATCTTCTCATTTACTTTTTTTAAGTTAAAACTCAAGATGAGCCTTAGGAATATGAGAACATATGTACTTAAAATATGTCTCAAGAAGAAATATTATAACTATATAACAGTATGAACTAGGTTATATAATTTAAAAACATACTTCACACATTGGCATGCACTCTATATCAATGAAAAAGCACACAGTCACATACTTTTCTGTAAGCATGAAAATTAAAACACAGAAAGATTATGATCATGATATTCAGAGATCCTTGTGTTCCTGAACCAGCAGAAGGGTCTCCTTAATCATTTAGTGCTACAAATTAACCTATTCCTATACATGAGCTTCACTCAGATCTTGATGTCTGGTCATAATTTCTGTTGCCATTTCTGATATCCACGGTTTCTCTGTGAAGTCAATCTGCTTGTCCTCAGCTCCAAGCTTTCAGAACAATGGGTTTCCTTCTAATCTGAAATTTTTTCCCATTATTTAAAAAGTAATTCACCATCCAACTTATCCTGACTTTCTCTGAGTGGAATCGCCCCTGCTGTTTACTGAAATCTCAGTTTCCAGGGACCAGCTATGTCCCAAACATTCTCATCAGATTTCAATTTGGTTCAGTTCCTCAACCTGAGCCTAACTTGCAGGTTCCTCCCACTTCCCTTCTCCACTACTACAATACCCTGTTGTCCTGACCTGTTTTCGCTTTGTACTCCTGTAGAAATCATCAAAGTTTCCTCCTGGGACCAGTTAAAATGTTCTTCTTCTATCAGCTGCCTCTACTAGAATGTCTCATTTAATTTTGGCTGCATTCACTAATTCTAAAAATAGTGCTCTTAACATGCCATTAAGTAAATTTCCTTGGACATATATTTCCATATTTAAGTCAGAGGAAAACTCATTCATTTTGCCCACATTATCATACTATCATATTAATTGCACAAACCTGGTCAAATCTACTATCTCTTGGGGTAGCTTCCATTAGAATCTGTCTCAGACATTCCAGTCAGACAATCTCTAAACTCTGTATTAGAGGTGGGTCCTAAGCAGCCATAAGACGTTAGATACACTACACAAGGTGGTGTGTGTGTGTGAGAGAGAGAGAGAGAGGGAGAGAGAGAGAGAGAGGTGGGAGGGGAAGCACAGAAAGTTAAGTACTAATTTGGCAAAAAAACAGGAATTCTGTGGTACCAAGATTTGCTTTTTGTTTGCTATTATATCCAGCACTTTTTTTTTGCAGTACAGTGGTTCTCTCTGCCTCCTTTCCTAATGCAACATAGACATACCCTGAGGCCATACCCAGGGCACAGGAGTGTAACTGTTTCACCTTCCCTTACTCAAGGGCTGAGTGTGGAGGAGAAGTGATGCCCCAATTGATCCTCTGAAACTTTTCCAATGCTCCCCGTGGCTAGCAGTGAACTTACCAGCCTGTGCTTTTCTGGATGTTACTACTGGTTCCTTACATTGCCATTTTCCGTACTTTGGGGATATGGTCTGTTTAAAGCCAGCTTTTGAAAATGCCAACCAAGGCTTTTCTCCATCCGGCCTCATTTCTTTCTGTTCTCATTTGTGGGGAGGCCCCATGAATGCCCTTTTGGCCCTTTGTCGATTTTCTGAGCAGCTAACCTTTCAGTAATGATATTAATGCTGCCTTGTGGTATCTGTGCATTTCTCACTTTATAATTTTCCACTCTTGCTTGCTGAGATTCATTTATGTTTTAGTGTTCTTAAGATCTGAAAGTTTCACTGCAACCTCAATGAGTACCCAGAGTCTGAATTATTAGCTAATGAATGAAGAATGATTTTAATAGGTGGATATTTCTCTCCCCACGATTTCCAATAGCTAGATATATGCTGAATATCACCCAGATAATTGTAAACTTCCTTTTCTTGTTGGATATTTTCTAAATCTTCCCTATCAACTTTGTGGAGAAACAGCTTTTCAAATAGTATTAGTTTTCTTTGGCTTACATTTCAGCATGGACATATCTGGGGATCTGTAGTGGTGTGCAATACCATCCTATTGAAAGGAAAGAGGATTAATGAATTGACAGTACAGGCTCTGGAGCCAGACCATGCAATTCATATCCCAGCTCTGCCACATGCTCCCTGTGTTCTTAGAAAATTTGTTTAACATTCATTTATGGTAACAATTATACCTAATTTATCAGATTTAAATGAGAAAAACATTGCAAATTATTATCATTATTTGTCTTTATTTTTGAAAGAATATTTTACTTCTTAATATTCTTGGATGTCCAAGTTTGTCTATTGAATAAAATACCTCAAAAAGCCTGTCTCCATTTTTTATCATATTACCACAACTGTGCTTATAATATCTTATGTAGATTACACCTTCTAAAAAGATCTTTATTGAAAAAATCTGAGAAATAACTGGATTATTCCACTGTAGATATCTTGCTATAAAGAAGGAGAAGATGATTTAAATCATATTATTGCCTTAATTGAGACCTCTCATCCTTCCATGGTTCAAAGTTGAAGCAGGGATTCAGTCTGACACTCGCATTAGGTGGATGCAGGTCTGGAACAGAATTTGAATTAAATGTAGCTAAGGGTTGACAAGGTTATTTGATTATTTAAGATCCTTCTCAGTAATTCTTGTTCTTAGGGCTCATTCACAAAGCTTGAGCATACAATTAAACACCAACCCTTTAGTTACTCAGCAAGTATTTGCTGACAAACATGATGGTATAGAAGGAAATTATTAGAAGTACATTCTGGAGATCAAAATATCCAAGTAAAAGTGATTCTGCTTTTACAGAGAGCGTTCTGGACAGACATCTACATGATTTGGCAGTTTTCCTTTCCCGTGCCCAGTGAGCTCACTCAGTGACTCAATTCAGCAATTTTGTTTCTCACTACAAAGACCAGGGTGGATGTTTTCAAAATCAGTATTGAGACAGCCTCCCCTACCCTTCCTTTAATGGTAAGAGAAAAGGAAGAATCCATCCAAATGCACCTTCTTGATTCCTAAGAGACAATCATTTTTCTGCTCTTACTGAATAATTATCACATTACTTATTTTTTTCTCACTCAAATTCCTAATTTGACAAATTGGAGATAGCGATAGTTTATGCCCACATGTTCAAAGATACCTTTGTCATTAATAGTGGTGCCAGGTCAAGTTAACGGGGGGACTGTAGACTGTAGGGAAATATTCTACAAAAGAAATTCATACATAATTTAAAGTAATTGCATGCAGCATATTTGCCAGAAAATCTCAGAATAAGATTCATTTTGAGCTGCAAGACCAGTACTATTTGCACAGTAGTCAGGAGTATCTTCATCCAACTAATGGGGTGAAAGGTTTTGTGGTGACTAAATTGTGTGGGAACAACACACTTTTTTCTGAGATGCTTACTGTTACCTTGAGCAGCATAGAGAAAAGAGCGTGCAAGCCTCACAGAATGATTAGAACTCGTTATTCCTGGAGCAATGGTCTTTGTATCAATTACATTTCAAACCTGTACGTGAAGAACTGTGCTCTCAGACAGTAAGCCTTCATTATATGGCTTGAAAAACCTACAGAAAATTGGTGAAAAGCATGCCTGGTACCATAGATGAAATAGAGTCAGGACATTGATGATGTCTGCTTTCTCTTCTATTGGGAGGGAAATCCCCCTTCTAAATTCTTCAAAATAGCAGTTGGTTTTCATTAAATGTTGGTTCAGAGTTGAGGGTCAAGGATCTTGAGTGACCCCTTTCTTTGGGAATGGAGAACATTTTAATAGGCTTTTTCCTGTCTATGGTCTGTGAAAGATTTAGCCTCAGGCAGACTCATGAATTGCTAGGTTTCGTAAAGAAAAGGATTGATTACAGGGTTCTTCTAATTCTTTCTTTCTTTAATTTCTTTTTTCTCTTTTCAAGCAAAGAATGAGAAAGATAAAATGAGTCTCCTATTGAGACATGGATGGTCTTATAGGCAGACATTTAACACTGAACTTTTATTAACTTTCTCTGGGCTTGACAAAGTTTCTTTTGCTTCCTAAATATGAAGCTAACAAGCCATCATTGCAAAGCATTTTCTTCAACACTGCAGGCAGTAAAGAGAAAACACGCTTCTCAATTGCTCTGCATCTGTAGCATTTATCTGAAAAAGGACATTTAGTGTAGGCCTTAGCACATGCTATTCCCTTCTAACTAACTCCTTTTATTCCCTAATGCTTCCTCCAGGAAGTCTTCCCATGTTCCTGCAACAGTGCATGCCCTAGCTTATCTCAGAATTGCATGTGCCACTCTATTAAAATTGTTCACGTACTTGAATGTATTCCCTGCTACACACTAAGCTTAAGTGGCACAGAAACTGTTGATTTTGTACCATGTTATTCCCACTGCTTTAGAACTGTGATTGGACACTAAGAAGTTCAGCTAATATTTTCCAAATGCATGAATGAATTAATAAAAATTTATGGAACATAAGAGTAACATATATTAATGTGTCTTTGTGACAGACATTGAATTCAATGCTTTAAAGGTATTATTTAATTTAATCCTTATAACTCTATATGATGGCATTTTAAAATATAATGACAGAAAGTCTTAAAGAGACTAACAGATTACTAGAATGATAAAGCTGATAAGTGACAGGAAATTGGTTACACATACTACACAGTCATACAGTCCAAAACATAGGGGTAAATTCCACAAAGCAGGAGGAACTGTGGCTGAGTAGAAATATATTTAGCAGGTTGCCTTACCAAAGAGGCACCCTACTTGACAGAATTCATAGCAGCAATGAGAATATAGTTCTCACTTAATGTTAAAAAAATTCTGTAGCATTTAGTAGAATGAAAGTCTTTTGTTCAATTAAAGCTAGTATTCCACAAGTCACTAGCCAAAATAATTTATGCTATAGATAATTATTTGCATCATTTTAGTCACCAAAGCCTATCCAAAAAATAAAAGAATAAAACAGAAAAGGAGAACAGACAGTTGTTTGAGTGATGTGATTTTCCAGTTTACTCAGGTGAAAAGTTAGTCAAACAAACTAACTGGTTTTGTAATGTAGACATGCCCCAAAACTATTTGATGATTCTCAAAAAAAAAAAAATACCACCTCATGAAATTCTAGTGATTTTTAGTCACTACTGACCATGTAGATTTGAACCAATACTTGCTTTTTCTAAATGAATTGATTTTCCTTCTCACAGGCAACATTTTTTTTTTCTAACCTGCAGCATTTTATGCCTGACTGGAATATTTTTGCATTTGATTAATGTTTTCATTTGACTTTCAATGAGGTCTCAAAACAGTTTGGCTTGTCACAGTCAAATTATTTAAATATTCCTCTGAAAAGAGTATGTGGGAACTACAATCAGATTTATGTGAACCTGAAAAAAACAGTGGCAACATTTCCTGAACTTGTTATATTTTTATGTCTAAATTAATTACTTTACATTTTTGTTTTATGTGGATGCTCAGCTTCTTAACTAAAATAATTAATTGAATACCTTAATGGAAAAATTTTAATTTTTTACTGACCCCAGAAGTTTTTTTTATATATATTCCTGTGGTTTCAATAGCTCAAACATATGCCTTTTATTTATAGTCATTAAAACATGCTTTTGCTTCTTTAACACAAATACTTAAGCCATTCTTTTTATTTCTCAGTTAACTCTTCACATTTCCAACTGAATATGGTCAGAATTTTCTGTCTCTGTTATTAACATTTATGTCATGTGAAAGAAGGTACACATAAAGATAATACATACTATATTTTTCCATTTATAAACTTTATTTTCTGTAGTACTAGAGATTGAACCCAGGGCCACATACACAAAAAGCTAGCACTCCACTATAGAGCTATACCTACAGTCCAAATATACATAATTCTAGAACATGCAAACTAATCTGTAGTGTGATAAGGAAGACGAATGTTTTCCTAAGACTGAATAATAAGAGAGAGGTGGACTGCAAGAGGGACAAGGAATCTTTTTAGGGTGACAGATTTTTTTTTTTTTGGTAACTTGAAATGATAATTTCACAGGAGTATAATATTTGTTAAAATTCATAAAATTGTAGTCTGTAAATGCATACAGTTTTTTCTTCTGATGTGGATAAAAGTAAATTGCATAATATGGGTAATCCATGCAAAACAGATAAATCCTTAAAAAGAGATCTGCATGTAGCAATATGAATTGGCACCTCTCTAATCATGACAAAAAGGTTTTTTCCTTTTTAAAACCTTAAGAAGGAGAAGCAATCATTTGCCAAATAATCTCACTGAGGATATCAAAAACAATTCCAGCTAAAGAAGAAGAATCAACATAACTGAATTGGAAGAAGAAAGGTTTACCCAGATGCCCTCAATGAATACAAATCTGTATCACACTAAGGTCAAGATAGCTGTCTGCAAATGTTAGCATTCAGTCAAGTGACTGTAGACATTGACAGGAGAGAAAAGAGAGCTTCTCTGACACATGTGCTTACCCTCTATTTTTTCAGGTTCTGGTCTGATGCAAAAGATGTTTGTACCAGTTTCTACTCCTTAGCCAAATAGTAAGGGCATACCCTGAATGGCAAAAAAGAAAAGGGCCCACAGTATCAACCTGTTATGGTTGAGAAATAAGGTTTCCCTCAAAAGCTCCTGAATTCATGCAGTAATATCCAGAGGAAAATTATTATAACCTGATCAGTGGATTAATCTAGCTGATATATTAATACTTTTAAAGAATGTGTACTGAGTGGTAACTGTAGGCAGGTGGGGCATGGCTGAGGAGGTGGATCACTGGAAGTGTGCTATGGAGGAGTTCAGCTTCCCTGTTGCCCCTCACCACTTCTTCCTGGCTGTGAGGAGCTCAGCAACTATCCTCTGTCATGATGTTTTACCTCCCCTTGGACCCAGAGCCATGGAACCAGTCAACCATGGATTGATTGAACTCCTGAAACTGTGACCAAAATAAACTTTTCCTCCTCTAAATTGTTCTAGTCAGGTACTTTGGTCACAATGACTAAAAAAAAAGCTAACACAGATACTGGTACCAAGCAGTGCAGTTATTACTATGACTAAACTGAACAAGTCATTCTGAAGCCTTTGGAACTAGTTTGCAGGAAGAGTTTGGAAAAGTTTGGAGATGCAGGCTGGAGAATTTTAGAAGTTTGTAAGCAGAGTTTCATGGGTAATTCTCATGGGAACTCACACCAGAATGCCAATAGGAATGCAGACAGTAAAGACTTCTCATGAGGTTTCTGAGGGAAATGAAGATTCACTTAGGATTTGGACTAGAGGCCTTTTCTGTTACATTCTGACAAAGAAATTGTCTGTTTTGCCCATGTCCTAAGAATTCCTATGAGGCTTAATTTAAAAGTAATGGACTTAACTGATCTGGTAGAGGAAATTTTAAGGCAGTCCAACCTTCAGGTGATGGCATGGATATGGCTGGCAGTATTCAATTAGGCTTGCTGTGAGAAAGCTGAGAAGATAGGTTTTAAAAACTTGCAGTTTGACCAGAAAAAACTACCACTAAAGAGAAGTTAAATACTTTGCACAGAGATAATAGGAAAGATGGCTTGAGGACATCTAATGATTTGCAAGATCACATTCATTGCAGACTCAAGGGTATAGAAGCAAAAACTCATTCAAGAGAACTTGAGGTCGCATTGCTCATGAAGGAAGGCTTAGAAAGCTGGTTCCCCAGGATTCATTTCACCAAGCTATGCTACCCAGGCACTTAGAAGCCTCTGAAGCCATGGTTTGAGAGAAAGCATGTACTAATCAAGCTGACAGCAAACTCTGACACTGTCAACCTGGTCCTGATTCTGCTGAAAGCAGAATGCCAGAGTTAGGGAGTCATCATGGTTTCCACTGAGATTACAAAGAAAAGCCTAGGAGGCCAGGCAAAGTGTAGCATGGTCCTTGTGGGCTGCCCCAAAGATGGTGATCCATGAAGATATGAAAGTGAAGCCCAAGCTGGAATGGAAACCCCAGGAACTAAGCAATGGCAGTAATGTGGAACATCCGAGAAGGAAAGCTGATGGCTGTGGAGAGAGCCAGGCTGAGAGGTCATGACCACTGAAACCTGCAAGGCCAAAGGGATAGGGATGCCTAAGCCCTATGGAGAGCACATCTTGCCGCCATATGCCCCACATGCTGTGCCGGATTTACAATCTTGTTTTGGTCTCATCCCTTATTTCTGTGCCCCTATTTCTCCCTTTTAGAATGAGAATGACTAATCTACACCTCTGTGTGTGTGTGTGTTTGTGTGTGTGTGTGTGTGTGTGTATTGGATATAAGTTGCTTTTGATATTTTACCAAGGCTCGCAGCCAAAAATTTGCCTTCAGTCTCAGAGGAGACTTTGGACTTGGACTGTTAAAACTGTGGGTACTCTTGGAGATGAACTAAATTAATGTTGCATTGTGAGGTGGACATGAGCTTTTGGTAGCCAGGAGTAGAAGGTCATATTTTGGATATGAGGTACCCCAAAAGCTCCTGTGTTAATGCAAAAGTACTGGAGATACAGTGATTAGATTATGAGAGTGGTAACCTAATTGGTGGTCTCTGTAAGCAGGTGGGACATGGATGGAGGAAGTGGGGTAATGCCCTGGAAGAGATTATCTTCCCTGGGGCCCTTTTGCCTCTCTTTCTGTGCTTCCAGGCTGTAATTAGCTGAGCAACTTTTTTTTACCATGGTCAGTCCACCTGACCTTGGGCCTAGCACAGTAGAACCAGTCATGGAATGAACCTCTGAAACTATAAGCCGAAATAAACTTTTCCTTCTCTAAGTTGTTCTGGTTGGGTATTTTGGTCACAGAAATGAAAAGATGACTAAACACATGACCTATCATCAAAAAAAAAAAAAACTGTGGATTAAAAACATTACACCTCTTAAATATAGTTAACTGGTAGATAAAATACATAAAAAATAATTTACTACAAAAACTAGATATGCAGCATTAAAAAAATGTTGACCATGAAGATGCATCTAGACTCTTTTATAAAAGTAAAATGACTCAGAAAATATTGCTCAGATTGTTCTCACTTGGGTGATATTTTATTTATTTTTCTATACCTAGCTGACGACTAAGCCATTCTTTTATTGTCAAGTCAAGGAAGGTTTAGCTGTTTCAGATAGCCATTTGTTTACTTTGGATGTAAAAACTTCTACAGATAGGCTGCATAATATATGTTATTTATATTCAGTTTTCCAATTTGAGAAATATTTTTAGCAGATAGTTTTTCTTCTGCAAAAGCAAGCACTGAATGAGACTGGAATTGTCTAGCTCTACACTTTTACCTTTGTTCAGATGTCTCAACAGTTGGAGATTACAAACACCTTTTTAAATATGTGTTTTCCATTTTGTTTCACATTTTTCTGAATATTTTAAGGAAAATTATGTTGTTTTTAATATATAAAACATACCATAGTTAGAACAAAGGGAGCATACTCTAGGTCAAAGTGACAGAAAGTCAAGTTAATAAAGAAACAAAGAAGCAAATAAAATTTTAAACTCTTATTGTGAGCATTTAATTAGTGAAATGCTATGAACGTCACAATTTTGTCAAATGGTTATAAAACCAGCAGAATTACACAACTTTATATACAGAAGTTTCTGCTCTGGAGGCTGGAATTCCTTGCTGAGATTTGTTTAAAAAGAGAATCTCTGGGACTTCTCAAATTAAAACCTTTCTTTCAAAAGTTGAGCTTGGCTAGCTCACACAAGCTTTCAGAATAGTATTTTTTTTAAGGAAGTTACTTTGAGTTTTAACCAACAATACAGAGACAGAATCATGATAGAAGTTTTTAAGTGTAGTAATAGAATAAAAAAGAACCTGTAACCAAGGTATGGCAAAGACTCTGCACTTTGAAGTCAGAGAGACTAAGGTTTATTCCCAGCTCTGCCAAGAAGTCCAGAAGTGATGGCAATGCAGTGAAAGTAATAGCCCCAAGGTGAATATTAAAAAAATTACCTTCTAACTTTGAAACCATAATATGTCTCCCTCTCCTCTTCTCTTCTGCAACATCAGACCTTGCCTTATCTCAACCACCTGAGAACTGGTGAGGTAAACTGGAAACATTGGATCTCCGTAAATAATTCAAAGATGGATAATTGAGAATTGACACCTTCCTACTTTCAATATTTGTTTTTAATCTGGGTTAGACCTTCTGACTTGCTGAAAAAATAACACAGATAGTGGTTTTCATATTTGGATATTTTCATAATATCCTGAAAAATATACCATCAAACTACAGGTATAGAATTTTATTCTAAATCGCCCACATCCCACCTCTCAGAAATGTCTTCCCACCTCCAGGTTTCAAATGGGACGAAGGCTGAGAATTCCAGAAGAGCACTGGTGCTACTGCCCTTGCTAGGAATTCTTATTCACCCCCTATAACATTCTCACGCCACCTGTTGCAGACAGTGGATATAAAACTTCATCCTCAAAGCATTCTTGCCTCTGAGAATATGTTGTTGGGTAGAGACAGTATGCCTAATAAGCATCTCATTATTGCCTAATAAGCAAGAGAATGGATAGCAAAATCAGGACACCATGCAATGAATTCTCAGAAAACTAAAATTCTAGCAATATTAGAGACAGTGGCCTATATGGGATCATTTGCCACAGGTTAGGAGGAAGTTAAAGTAGCCCAAGTCAGAAGAAATATGGGTCTTTGCTCAGCAATGTTATAGCAAAGAAATGTAAGGATATGATAGAAGTGAAATTGACTAGATCTGGTATCTGACCCAGAGTGAGAAAAGGAGAAAGAAATAAAAGATGATGAGATTCCAGTGTAGGTGACTTGGGAGGGGGTGATGTACATATTAAGCCGTACATGAAAATATTGAAACTAATTTCAACAATTTTGTGTTTGAAGCTCCAGTGAAATAACCAATTTTATATTTTAGAAAATTGTGAGAAAGATGGTAAAAGGCATTTGGAAATTGCCTGAATGACATTTTCCTCTTGGAGCATTTTCTGATCCCCCCTGTCCCATCAGACCAGGTTAGGAGGTTAGATTCCTCCCTTTGTGCTCCTAAGGCATTTGTTTGTTTTTTTTTTCCTTATCACAACACTTAATTTTTTTAAACTGAAATTGTCATTTTCATTCTGAAATCGATTAGATTGTAGGCTTGGTCAGGGCAGGGACCTTAACTACTCTGCTCATCTTACTACTGCAACACCAAGCATACAGTTTATGAAATAATATGTTCTCAAAAACTGTTTGCCAAATGATTAATAGTGCCTTTGGAAACAAGAAATTGTAAAGGTCTAGATGCATATTTGAAAAAGGTCACAACTACAGCTATGAGATTAATTGGCTTTACTCCATGTAGAGTCCAAATAGAAATGGCACTGAAGGTAAGAGTTGAAGCAGGATAAAAAGCCATTAGGGAAGGAAGAGAGGAATAATTACAGAGATAAAGGGGAAAAGGAGAATTTTAGGGGAAAAAGGATGGTAAAAATCTCAGGAACCTAGACAAGTCCAGAATACCTGGAAGAGGACAGTGATATTGGAGACCTTAGAAAGGTGATGGAGAGTAGATAGCTCTGGGAGAGCAAAGTAAAGGAAACCCATTATTACTTCAAAACTAATAGAAACGAGTTTAAGAAGAATGCGTACAATACCTCAAGGATCCTTATACTACTATGTTGGTACCAGGGATTGAACCCAGGGGCACTTAGCCACTGAGTCACATCCCCCAACAGTTTTTATTTTTTATTTTGAGGCAGGGTCTCACTAATTTGCTTAGTTCCACATATTGTTTGGAAGTCTAATCAAGTCATCTATGCATGCCATAGAAAAAGGCTCTCTGAAGAAAAGAAGTTTGTATAAGCTTGAGTATTACTGCACATTTTTAGAGATTCAGAAAATACTTTAGATGTTGTATAGTAATTGTTCAATTTCGACAAAGCATTTCACCAACTTTTTTGACAACTTACAACTTACCTATTAACATACCAGAGAAAAATAATATTCTCTGGAATTCATTTGAGATGCTCTGCTTTGATTGTGTGACTGCAAACAGATTTTTCTTCCCTAATTATAAAAGGTATCCTAGGGGATGCTGTCATGTTTAACTCTAAAATCTTTTGGGTTCAAATGACTGCTTTGAACTGGTGTAATTTTTGTTTTTGAGTTCCATTGAAGTTCATCTTGCAGTAGTGATAACATTATATGTTGACATTAACTGTGCCCTAGACACTGTATTAAAGACATCTACTTCAACAAGATGGCAAAGATGTCCCCTATCATGAACCATATACATCAGAAGACAAACAATGACATAAATGAACAAGACAAGAAGAATAATTAGAAGTGCTATTAAATACATAGATCTATTAGAAAGTTATTGGAAGTAGAGAGATTCAGTTTACTTATTGGTCATAGAAGGTTTCTTTGAGAAGGTGATAGTTAAACTGAGATCTAAATAGTACAAAGGAGCTTGAGGCTGGTAAATGTGTGGGTGGGAGATGATTCCAGAGAAACAGTAAGTCAGGAAGTGTAACATCCCTAAGTATAAATGAGAGGAAGTTTGAATAGATAGGTGACAGATATAAATATTACTTTAAATAAATATAATATGTTTATATATACATACATATGCATATTTATGTATTTGCAAAGACCAGAATGATTGATATTATCTTGATAATAATAGAATAATTACCCTACCATTAATAACGAAGGAGGGATGGAAAATAAAATAGAAATTTAGCAAAAGCATAATTATGTATGGTCTTATGGGCCATTTGGGAGTAGAAATCTTGCTTTAAACATGATAGTAAGCCACTGGGATATTTAAGCAAGAAAGAAACATGCTAATCTTATTTATTTATTCATTTCATGAATATTTACTTGGTATATACTATTTGGCAATTCTTTGTTTTGCTGCTGGAGATACTACAATTATCAAAACAGATCCTACCATTATAGATGTTACATTTTTGTAGACTGATACTTTTAACAAGGACTATTCTGAATGTAATGTGGAGAATGGATTCGTATGAGGCTAAAGAGGAGGCCTAGAGAGCAACAGAGAATCTAGATAGTATTCCAGGTGGGTTATCAAATTGAATTACACTATATTGAGGACAGTGGAGATGGCAATAAAACAGGAGATTATTTTTTTTTAGGAAGACTCTACCAGCTGTTGATGGATACATATAGGAGATGAGGGAGAAAATAACATAGCAGAAACAGATGACATTTTTGGAAAATTTGTTGGAAAACAACTTTTTGGAAACAGAAACCAATAGGGTTTTTATGGCCATTTTAAATTTGAGGTGCCTATTAGACATTTACAAACACAATAAAGTAGTTGGAACTGCAAATCCAGACTTCAGGAAGAGATCACTGTGTGAAATACACATTTAAGAGCTTCAGAAAAGAGGTGATTTATTAAAGTTATTGAGGGAATAAAAATCACCCATGAAAAAACAAAGTGAAGAGAACCTAAGAGAGAGGAGTAGTTTCTATCAGAAACCAAGAAGGACTGCCAAAGAGGTAGAAGGAAAATTGGGGTTTGAGATAGTGTCCTGGGCAAGTTTTAATTAATAAGGAGTTATTCACTATGCTACATACAACTAAAATTTTAAGTACAGTGAGGTCAAAATAGTGACCACTGTCCTTTCAAGATGGAGTCATCAGATACCTTGACTAGAACAATGTCTACTGATTTGTGAGGACCTAAAATAACAAATGTTATCACTTATCATAATGTTTAATGTATTTGGCTTCCCTCTAAGTGCTTTATATATTTTACACGTAATCATCATTTTTAAAAATCTATGAATTAAATGTAGTTGTTATTCAGTTTTACTTTTGAGGAAACCAAGGCACAGAGACATCAAAAAAAATCTGCTTTATATTTACTAAGGGATTGTCTAGGATTTGAGCCCAGGAAGGCTGACTCTAGCATCTGAGTCTTTACTGTTTCAGTGTACAACTTATTTACAACCCAATTAAAGTAGATTGGTAGGTAGAATTGAGGAATTAGCAAACAATTTTTTAAGAAGTTTTGAAATTATAGAATCTGAGATATCAGATTGTAACTGAAGGGAACTATAGGTCAGGAAGGAGTAATAAGGATGGGAGCTATGAAAGCATGTGTGCATGATGGATAATCTGGTGCGGAGGAAAAGCTGATGTTGTAGAATAGAAAGATCTAAATCTGTGAGCCAAGTCCTTACACTTGACTTGGGGACTGCCAGAGGTGGGGTGCTGAATTACTGTAACCCAGTTAGTGATAGAACTGGGATTTAACTCCTGATTTCTGGTTTAGTTCTTAGTTCATTAGACAGTGCTTTCTCAGCCCTGAGTCCAATCTATTCCTCATCTGAAAGGTCACTTCTCCAGGGTTCCATCAGGAGCCCACTGCTTTAAATGCAGAAGCCCCTGATTGAATTTCTTGCTGGAATGAATTCTTCACAAATAAGGATAATCCTCCATTTCATGTTTACTCACTTGGTTGACTTCCTGTCTTCCCCACTCTTCCCACAACAGGCTTTGCAATTTCTATTTTCTGAAGCATTCAATAAATGTGAATTGATATTGTGACCGAGTACCTCCCTAAATGCATAATTTTCCCCGTTTATCGTTTTTGAAACAAATGGCTGAATTGCAAAGGAGCTACATTAATGAAATGTTTAATTTGAGGATTTAATTTCACAAATGTTGGGAAGCATAATTAAGGTTCAGGCAGTACATGAGTGTCTTGCAGAATACAAAATAAACTGTTTTTGCATCTATAGTTTTGGGAACATTTTCTGCTTAAACACAAACCTTTTGTAGACATTTTCCTGTGTTTCACAAGCTCCCTGAGCACTGTGAAGATACAGAACACGTAGTCCTTATAGAGGTGATAGATAATCAGCATAGTTGTCATTGTAACAATTATCAGAAAACAATGTGCTAGGGAGGAGAGGAGGTATAGGTGAAAGGAAGTGTGCACTGGTTTTCTGCTTCTTTTATTTTCATAATTGCAGGACAGTTTTCTTCAATTTCATTCTAGATGATATCTCAGGTAATTAAAACAGTGGGAAAATGAAAGAATAATTAGTTTGGAATACAGATGGGATAATAAAGTCTTCTAGACAGAAGATGAAAACTGAAAGGATTTGAATGCTTAAGTAAAAAAAAGAAATTATTTACAAACATTTTCTCTAAATCAGAATATCACATAATTTTTTTAAATGAAAGAAAAATAACTTACACAGATCAGATCTGGCCCATCCATCAAGATGGAAGAGGAAAAGAAAATAACTTTACTTTATATAGGTGGAGAAAAGGCTACTTGTGTTCATGAATCAGAAATGGCTACTTTTTTTAGCAAACAACAAATAAACTAGAAATGGAAATTAGTTTCCAAGGAAATTTCTATCTTTTGCCTAGACAGATAAGTTAGTATGAATAAAAAAATCAGTCAACTGATAAACAGACAACAACAAAAGTAGGTATTTCTACTTCTTTTAGAACAGTATTATATAGATATAATATTCAAATAGTAAAAAATCCTTTGTCTCATTGATTGGTTTATTGATTCAGTAGGTGCTTATTGGGCTACCATTTGATTGAACTATTTGAAATTGCCTTTAGTCAAACATTGGTAAAAATAGTAGTAAGTCAACAGTATCATGCAATTCAAGGTAACACCATCTTAAGCTAATGGAGACACTTCCTTTGTGATAAAATCCATCATACCTTGAAGTGTTTCCTTTGTTTTCATTTAATAGTTGCAGAATTTTAGGACTTAAATGTAGGGACCAAAGGATAGGAGAAGATGAGGGAAGGGGAAAGCTTAAGGAAGGAATATTAGTCAAATTATATTGTTATACTATGTGCATGTACAAATATGTAACAACAAATCCCGTCATTATGTAAAATTATAATGTACCAATAAAGCATGGGGGGAAGGTAGCTGAAAGTAGAATAGTGATTACTAGAAATTGAGAAGTGGTGTGGATGGTGGTCGAATTTGATCAGCGCACTCTATGCACATGTGAAAATACCACACAAAACCTTAACAGTATGTACAATTAATACATGTTATAAAAATCTTTTCAAAAAAGAAATAAATCAATATATATTTATTGGACATAGATAAAGATCAGTACTTCATCAGATATTCCAAGTCAGAGGTAACTTTTTTTTAGTATTAAAATGTAGCTAGATCTCAAGGGAGGCTATTATAATTTTAAAGTCCACAAAGTAAGAGAATACATAGCCATACTGTCCTGAATTTAATAAATATACAATTTTCCTATAGTTTATGCATTACAGTAGTATTTTGTATATTTGGAAAATAAGAGTTTATGTATGCATATATAATTGTTTATACATATTTCTAACATATATATTTAATCTTCAATCTAGATAAAAGCTTAGTGGAAAATTTAGATTGTTAGGCAATATTAGATGTTTTTAAATTGCAAATAGAAAATTCACTCAAACTAACTTAAGCAAAAAAGATAATAATTTTCACTTATATATCTGAAAATTTCAGAAGTAGATATTATTTAATCCTGACTAGATTTAGAACTTCAAGTAATATGATAAAAACTAAGCTTTATTATTATTGGTTCTATTATTATTGGTTGTATTATTAATCTCTACCTGTTGGCCACTCTTATAGTGGAAAAAGTCTTCCAATTCCACATTACCAACTTGTGTCCTAGAATTGTATATCTTTGGCTGTGATTACCCTAGCTTTGACCTCTTGTTTATCCTTAAACCAGTCAGTAAAGATAGAAAAATGTGTCTTCCAGACAATTCATGGACCACTACAATAATTTTAGCTATACACGAAAATTTGTGAGCTACAAATGAGGATGGAGGTCTCTAAGAAAAAAAATCAAAAATAGCAGTTTTGAGGCTATGAAAGTCTTCCTGCAAAACTGTACTGCGACCATGGCACATGAGTTGAACATCACTGTATTAAAGACTAAACAATAAAATAAATGTTTTTATCTTCTTCCTCAAAGTTAATTCACTTGTTCACTTACTGAACAACAATTAATTTTAACTATTTGCTATATTATGTTTTATAGTAGGGGATTCCAATTTGATTAAGACATAGTTATTAACCTTATGGAGCTCTACACCTCATAGGAAGACAAATTTGCCCAATAATAAGTGTTTTGGAATTACAGATGAAAATGTAATCAACTTTGCCCAGAGAATGGGAAAGGATTCACAGACACATTAATGCCTGAGCTGTGACTTGAAGGAATAGGGATTTCTAGTCAGAATCAAAAATGAAATAAAATATCAATAACTGCAGTAAGAGGTTAATTTTGGAGCTGAATTAGATGCCTGAGTTCTTAATTTGAGAGAGAAAGATACATGATGGTCAGAAGGGAAAACCTTGAATGCTAACTAATACCTCAGGTAACAAGCACCACTTGGAGTGAGGAAGGTTAGAAGGACTTTGAAGCAGTGTGGGAATTTAGAGAAAAATTCATTCCAGACCACTGCTTGAAAATGACACTTTTCTCAGGATCTATTTAGCAGGAGATAATTCTATTAAAAAGGGTGGAATAATAGGCTCCCTAAGACTTTTTGGTGAAAGGTGGGGGGAATGAGAAGAAATAGTTTGTTGTAACAAAGCATCCAGGAGCGGATAAGTGAACCAGAAGAAAAGGACACATCAGAAAGTTTTGAGTGATTTTATAATCTAAGAGGGAGCTGACCTTGGTAGCATTTAGAAATAAGAGATCAAAACTAATGGAATTTTAAAGTTTTAAATTCAAGATTCTTTTTTTTTTTTTATTCTTCATATTGACAATGAGCCTAATACCGAAAGGCAGTATTTAAGTAGCTATTTTGCTCTAGCAAAGAGATTGAGTAAGTGAGCATATCTTTATGGGAATTTTTCTTCTATATAAATATGGCTTTGATAAATGTCCTTTTATAAGTTATTTGAATCCAAAGTATACACATACATTGTACACCAAATGTCATATTTTCTTGATTTTCCAGGTCATAGCTGTTCAAATACTTTGTACACTTCTTTGTGATGAGATAAAGAATTTTTAATGTATTCACAGTGAAAAGAAAGATTTTTAAAAATTTTTATTTACCAGTTTTAATACTTAACTATATAATTCAGCCTATTGTTATTCACAAGCATATTGAATCTTTAATAACATCATCAATGAAAAGGCTATACCTGTCTGCATTTTGTAACAGAAAGGAAAATATATAAATAGCTTGCTTTGTTTGGTAACTCCTGATGCTAGGTTATAAGGAATCTAAATAATCCATACTCCATGTGAACAAGTTAGAAGAGAATATTTAATGAGCTACAGAGGGAAGTATTTTCTGAATATGATACTAATTTTCATAAATGTTGCTGGAGAAGCAATTGCTCAAATATAATTCTCCCATTAGGAAGGTTAAGAGATAATAACAGCTGAAAACAGAGGAAATAACAAAAGAAATAAGATGTCAAATATGATCAGATTCGTCTTTGCCATTGAATTCAAACAATAAAATTGCTATGTAATTATTTCAAAACTGTGCCTATTTTATTTTTCAATATTAAGTTCTTCAAGCCAAGGTCTGCTATTATATTCAAGGTTTAGATCACCCATGATATTTGCATCAGGAGGGGAGCTCGTTAAGAGGGAAGAACATAATTTCAGATCTGTGCTTATCACTGCCATCCTAGTTGATATTACAGATATAATACACAGTTTAGGTTTGAAGATATTGAACATTGAATAACAGACTTAGGCTGGAATAATCTGAGGATTGCAATGCTTATATTTTTTAGTTTACTTCTTTGTTTTTTAATAGCTAAATTTTGTTTCATCATAAGGAATTGTCTAAGCATAGGTAAGTAAAAACGAAGTCAAATGAACTAACTTCTTGTTTCAACTCTGGCAGTTATTATGTGACTTTTGGAAACATTTTGGTGCCTTTATATATTTTTTTAATCCAAAAGTATAGTTTCTCTCAGAAAATGCTGTAATATTATCAAAAGTGGAAATCTTGAGGTACATTCTCTTTTAACTGATTTTAACTTGTCAATAACAAGTTTCAGGTTCAATTCTGTATGATAAAATTGGGTTATATTCTGTTCTGAATTTTCTTAGTTCTTAAGAAACATTTGTTTCTTTCCTCTTTTGTATTACTGCCAAACTTTGAGTATCACATTACTAATTTAATTAGATATTGCTAAATATAAAGTGGAATTCAATAGACATTTTTTCTGTGTATTCAAACCAATAGGAAGTTGTCAGAGAGGGAAAAAGAACACTGTATTGGCTGTAGCTACCAAAAGATCTATATGAAAATGAAAAACAAATCAGTGGTTTTGCTTATGCATTGCCAAATATTTGTATTTAGGGAAATACCCGCATAATTGACTGGATTTTCATTTTTTTGTGAATCTTTGACATCTTGTATGAAGCCCTGTGAAAACTGTGTTCCTTGTTAAGAATCCTTGTACATAGTTAGTGAGAAACATCATTGAAAAATTTGGCTGATGTTTGTACTAATCACATTACCGTGGATAATGAAGAGTAAACTGAATATCTGTTTTAAAGTTCTATTTCTCATGCTTCATTTTGCCTACATCCTATTCTGATTACCACCGTTTGAGTGGGAAACTGAAACTTGTTCAATTTGCTTTATGTGTTATCTGTTTAGTAATATGTACTAGTTAAGAGCCTGGCCACCCACCCTAAAATCCTTCTATTTAATCTAGATTGATTACGTAATACCAATGAAGTTAGGAAATTTGTAAGGTTTGTAAAAAGAAAATGCATCTCACCTACGAATAAGAGGGAGTGCATATTTGAATCACCTGGAAAGTTTTATTAATTCCATCTCTCTCATTATCCCCAAGGATGTATCAGAATCCACATTTCCCCTATCCACATACCTGTCCAGACCCACTCCCTTAGAAATAGTAGTTTAATATTGCAACATTTTGCTTTTGTTTCCTTATATCTAATGCTCTATCCCTCCATGCCTATTCAATTGCATCAGGCTTGGTAGCTTAATATTTCATTTTCATTTTCTCTTAATTTATCCCCTTCTGCTTGGAACTTGATCTCTCAAATATTTTCTCAGCTTGCTAAAATCTAATTCACCCATCTGAATCTTTTGGCTTATGTCAGTTGTTCTCATACTTTAACATGCATCAGAAGCATCTGGAGGGATTGTTAAAGCAGTGATTCTAACTAAACTCTTGGTTGTGACTCTAGTTTTCCCAGCTGTAAAGTGTAGCCAGTACTCTCGTAACTGATTTTATTTATTTATTCATTCCTTTGTTATTTCATCATTCAACATACATAATGCCTAGGTTCTGGCAGTCATTGCCTATGTAAATTTTTTCAAAATACATTCATTATTAAGAATCCTGTATTTAAAAGGAGAGGCCACTGAGTAAGCTGATAATTCAATAGTAAGTTTGATGATATCGTTAAGCTTTGGGTTCTACAGAAATAGAGATGAGAAATCGAACTTGGAATATATATCAGAGGAGGTTTCTAAAAAGGGAAGGTGTCTATGTTATCCCTGAGGGATAAGTCAGAGGTATTCAGGCAGTGAATGGCGATAAAGCACCTGGCAAGGATGGCACACATACAAAACATGGTGAAAACTTAAATATTTCAGTGTGGTTAGCCAAAGAATAATACATATGAATCTAAATACAACTGGGATGAGGAAGTATTAAGTGTCAAAATATACAGGGTGTTTTAAAACAAACTAATGAATTTGGAACTATGGGGACTCATTGAAGGATTTTAAACAGGTGAATTATATGATCCTCTTAAATTTTTAGAATTGGAAAGTTATATATAATAGTAGACTTTGATGATAGCAATAACGTAAGGAATGTTGAGAGAATCAAAGTAGTAGTGCAGAAAACTAAAGGAGTTTTAAAAACTTTATGAAATAGCACTCATCTACCTCATGACATCAAGAAAAGCCCCAAGGAGTATCTCATTGTTTCTTGGGAGAATCAACTGAAACTCCAGAAGAAAAGATTAAAGAGAATAGTTAGACCAACAAGGAAAGAAAGAAAGTTAAAGAAAATTTTCTAGAAATGGAAAGAAATAAACAATTTCTTATGATCACCTTATGGTTTTCAGAAAGTCCATAGAATACCAATCTGAAATTTTTACATGCAAATTTGCTTATGAGTATTTTTCCATTTAGTTATATTTATATGTTAGTTTCTTTTTGTTGCTGTAATTAATTGCCTAAATTTCAGTTTAAAACATAGATTTATTATCTCAGATCTGAATTAGCTATGCTGATTTCTTTCTCTGGACTTTACAAGATCAGCTGAGCTCTCACTGGAAGGATCTGGGATGTACTGACTTCCTAACTCACTCAGGGCTATTGGTAGAATCACTTCCTGTGGTTGTAGGTCTGAAATATCCTGATGTAGTTTGAATGCTGAATATCCCCCAAAGGCCCATGTGTTAAAGGCTTGGCCCCAAGGTGGTGTCATTGGGAGTTGGAAACTTTAGGAGGTGGGGGCTAGTGGAAACACCTTAGGTCATTGGGAGCATACCCTCAAAAGGGAATGGAGGATCCACCTGTCCTGTCTCCCCACCTCCTCTTGATGTGAGCATTTCACTTTCACACTTTCCCTACCATTGCCATCTGCTCCCCCTACTAGAACTGAGTAAATGAATATGTGATGCTTTTAAAGCCTCCAAAACTATAAGTTAAATAAAACTTTTCTATTTATAATAAGTTAGCTGCCTCGAGTTATTTCATTATAGTAATGTAAAGCCAACTAATATATCTCTGTTGCCTTACTGGCTAACAGCTAATTTTCTATAACTCTCTCTCTCTCTCTCTCTCTCTCTCTCTCTCGTTTTTGTGGGATCCTAAATCTCAGAACCTGCAAAGAAATTTGAGCCTTCTCATGCTTGCAACTGACTTCTGCCGGATATTTTTTGGCCTCCAGCTAAAAAACAGTTCTGTGCTTTAAAGTACTCTGTTGATCAGATTGAGTCCTAGGTAATACAGGATAATCTTTTAGTTTGAGGTCCATTCCCTTAATCACATCTACAAACCTTATTTATTTATTTACTTTCATGTAGAGTTAACTATCATATTCACAGTTTCAGGAATTAAGGTGGAGAAATCTTTGGGTAGCCATTCTGCCTAGCATAATTCATATTAAGTTACTTCATGTACTAAATTAAGTAGAAACCATTGCCAAATGTTAAAGCCTGTGACATCTACCATTATCATAGCAGAATTTCTCTGCTTTTGCTCCAAGATGGCACAAATAACCTCCATAAGAAGTCTGCAACACACTGTTTAAATTTTATTATTTGCTTCCTTTTTTCTCTTCTGTCACTCCATTTGCCAAACTTAGGGTCTTTTCTATTAGTAAAAAAAAAAATGCATTTATGTCCAGTCTTCCAAAGTAAGTCAGTTGTCAATTTGAGCTAGTTCTGAGCTAAGAAAAACACAAAATTAGCATGTATTTTTGAAGGAATGATGTTCAGTGAAAAATTTAGAATCAGTGAAAATTGTCCTGCTCACATGATTGCTATTTCCTCCCCACTATAAGTCAATACTACAGGAAAAATAATCCAATTATTGATGGTTTGGTAAATATATACTAACTCTATCCAGAGCTACTAAGATAATTAAATGCTATTAACTTAGAAGTCTTTGGAAGATGTAATTGTATAAAAATCTTTATTGCAGTTATTGCAAATCTTTCTAGCAGTGCTAGAAAGCACTGCTCTGCTTTCTAGCCAAGATTGCTGCCTTATCAGATACACAGAAATATGATTTTGGTACCTATTGTGTAAAGGGTACATTGTGAAAGGCATAAATAGGAAAACAAACTAACCTTAGTTTTAAAGACCTAAATAAGAAATTTGCTTTTTTTGCATTCAGCACAATCATAGGCTTTGTTGCTGGTCATCTAAAAATATGTATTTCAGTGAGATTCAGACTTGAGTCTTTCTATCTTCATCACACTTACACACTTTTCCCATTTTAAAATATTTTTATTGTCATGTGTTATTTTCTTTTTGTGGAAAAAACGGAGCTCAGGCCATTATTCATAATCATTTGAAACAATCAGCAAGGCAAAAATTTCTTGTACCTCTGCTGGTCATTTTTACTTATTTTTATTTTTATTTCTATAAAAGAAGAAATTCTGTCTGTAAACCTAGAGTCTATGGTATCAGAAACTGAATAAAATAGTTAAGATGCCGGGGGGATAAAAAGTACTGTCCCCCAATCCACCCCCCAAAAAAGCACTGTGCTCCAATTATGGAGACTGTTGTTATACAAGTGAAGATGTTGTGTCTGTTACCCATCGGCTTCTGATAGCTGGCCTTCAGTGAGGAGAGAATACCTGGTCTCTGACTTCCATCTCCTTTCTGCATTATGTATTGTAGTGACTGGTGCAAAATAGAATCTCCTCCTAGGTCCCAGCCAGAAAAGATAATGTGGCTTTTGACCTTTCTAGATCTTCCTAAAGCTAATGTAAGGAGATACTATTTATGATTCTTAAATAAAATAGGCATTAGATAGCCAGCAATCCTTTCTGCAGACCCTGAAGATACATGTCTATGGTTAGACTTCAAGAAGTCAATCAGCCTCATAGATCACACTCATGAATTTGACCTACTGCTTCAGCCACCTCTGGTAACATCACTACAAACTCCATGGCCTACTCAAATTTCTCTTAGAAATCCCTAGACTCCTTGAAAACTCTCTTAAACCTTTTGAAACACAAAATTTGTCTTCTAATCATCATAGCATGTATAATGACTAGATGATGAGAGGCTTATACCTTGTAAGATCTAGAATTTCTATGGGTTGTACGTAGAACCTTGAGTTCCCAGCAATGACAATTTTCAAGTATGTAATTTTCACTTTCTCGTGAAGTGTTGGTTTCAGATACAACCTTATTTATCACTGAAACTCATGTACATATGCCACTAGCTCATGTACTAGATCAGGTCATCTATTTTATTCACTCTTTCTTTCTTCTATAAAACAAATTAATATTGCTACCTCCACAGCAATTCTATGAATAATAAATGAGGATATGTTTCTAAATTACCTTACATATTGCCAGATATGTAACAGATATGTAACAAATGTCAGTTTTCTTCCCTCAATCTCTCTTTCTTGATTTTTGTCAGGTTTATATTCTGAATTTTCGATTCATTCATTCTCTCCAGACTATTTAAGTCTACGTGACACATTTCACCTTCTCACAAATAAATATCCAAAAGGATAGACACCTTAATTCTGGTTTCCCTATTGATCATCAATTACTCAAGTTAGTCACAAGCCATGGATCTAGAAAGTTAAATCCTTCTTTAATTTGCCTTAATAAAAAGAAAATCATAAGCCCCTGCTTGCAATCTAAATGCATGATGAATTTTTAAGGCCTTCAGGCTAAAGTTATAGTTTGACATACAACTAAAAGTTTGATAGCCCATTCTTTTCTTGGTATTCTGTTTTTGTAGAAAATCTATTGAATCTCATCATATGTAACTCTGTAGAAGACTTCAAGAAAGATAAGTCTCACATAATGTCTCCGTGTAACCAGAAAGGCAAAGTACCTGAGTTATGTACTCCATCAAATTAAATTACATTGGCATAGCAATTTGCAATTTATAGATAGTTTTAAATGTTTTTATTAGTATATTATAGTTAGACATAATAGTGGGGTTCATTTTGACATATTCATATGTGCATGGAATAGAATTTGCTTCATTTCAGTCCCCAATACTTCCACTTTCTTTTCCCTCATTCCTCAATACCCCCCCATTTACCTTTCTCTAGTCTACTGATTTTCCTCCTCTTTATTTATCATTTTTAATTGGTGCTTCATAGATATAGTAGAATTCACTGTGGTATATATTAATATATGTACATAGTGATTTATAGATACTTTTCTATCCATTTCTCTTTTAATCTTCTCAACAACTGTAAAATAGGAAGGACACATTTATCACTGATTATTTGCTCATGAGGAATGGAGGCTAATAGAGGTTCATTTGATTGCCCAAGGTCTTGTAAGTAGAAAGTCCATGAGCTAGTATTCAATCCCACATCTGACGAAAGATTGAACCCAAGCTCCTCAATGTTACAAGGAGCCACCCAAATCTTCTTACTCAATATGCAATGAATACTCTTTGATTTAACTCATGTTCCCTCTTTTTGATCATTATTTTTAAATATACATAATTAAGGGTTGTTTATTGCTTTGGTTTTGCTTGAAGTTGCACACATAATGTTCTGAACTATATACTCTGCAAATAAATTTATTTCATATTTTAATTGTATATCACAAATTTGAGTGCAAATTTTATATAGAAATTTTATAAATTTTTAAAGTTATTCTTTTTTTTTTGCATTCGGGTAGATTAGTGACTTCTCTGTGGAAGCTAATGACAGAGATTGTACTAAGATTCCAACTGATTCAATGATTGCTCCTAGAAATTCTAAGAAACCCAGGGCCTAAAGAAATACTTGAACCCTTGACCTTTTCTAAATATGTGAAGGCAAAAGGTTGTTATACAAGAATAATTTAAAGCATAAATGAGAAAACACTTATGTTTCAAAATAATTATTGACTGAAACTCTTTTAAGCTACCAGTGAATTAATTCTGATAAAATACAAGAGGACACAGAAGCCATTCTTATCAATAAGTTCAGTTTTCTAATTCTAATTACATATTTCCATTTATAGAATCTTATTTTAAAATACAAAATTAAAATAACTCAACGGCTAATTGTAGAAATGTGAAGCTTTCATCTTCTCATAGGTTTTTTTCATTTCCCCAGAATCATATAGCTGGTAATGGCAAACTGAGGTGAGAACTCACGTTGCCTCACTTGAAATCTTAGCCCAATGTTCTTTCAACTACTGCAGGCTTCCTCACTTTATGAATTTCCAAAGTTCCATTGAAAAAGGAGTGTGTGTCTTCTAAGAAATCAAAAACTGTATTTTATTAATAAAATAATAAAATCCTGTTTTATCTGCATTTTACCATTTCCCTCAAGTAATGCTACCATCAACCTGGCTTCAGACCTTCTCTAGTATTTCTCTAAGCTGCAAAATTAAGCCATGAAAGATCAGAAATAAACTAGGCATCTAAAGAAGAGAATGGGGAAAAAAAATAAAGTCTGGCATTCCTCCTAACATACAGAAGTATAATAGCCACGATGATGAGATAACTGTCAGAATCCAATAGGGATCTTGAATTGAGATTCATTCTTTGAAGGTCCACTATGCTCTTATGATGCTCTTAAAATCAGGAGTGTCTTATGAGTGATCACAGCCTGAGACTGGCTTTGAATGATCTCACCACGAGTTTCAAAAAGACTGATTCATTTTAGTGTTCACTCATGTCCTGTGGAGAGTAAGAGATTGTTGCAAAGAAAAGGCTTCACTCCTTGATAAATGGTGGGTTATTGTGGAAGGAATTTTTTGTCTGTGTGTAGTCCTACCTCACATTGTACTTGGCATGCTAAGTTTCAGTACTGGGAAAGTACTAACAGTCTTCCATGTTTCAATTTTATACCATAAAATTGAAGTTGCTGGTAAAATGCATAACATCACTATCAGCTTCTAGGCTTTTATGATCTATATATACCACAGGTTTTTATATTTGAAGATTTTCAATAAAGGATTATAATGTGACCATTCCATTAGATAAAAAGCATGGCTATAAGGCCCAGAAAAGAAACGATTCTATTTAAATGCTAATTATCATCATTACAAACCATTCAAAAGGCAACTAAGTTTGGATACCCTGAGATAAAACCTTTTTATTTAGAAGAAAAGATAATAACTATGGGTAAAACTTGTTGGCTCTTGTAGGTATCAAACTGAAAAAAAATCCTCAATTAAATATTCTCAAAATAAATGTAGCCAAAGGGGGTCTGGTGAGTTGATCAAATAAGTAACAAACTATACAGTACACATTGAAAAATAATCCTCTCCAACACACGCACATAAACACCCCTTGTCCAGAAAGAATAGTCTTAAAAACTTGTGATTATTACATGAAATTCTGCCAATGCATTTATTCTCTAGACTTTCTTTGATTGCCTATTATTTATCTTGCCCTGAATGAATAGAAATATGGAGAGAAAAAAATCACTTCTCTCTAGAAGATTGTAGGCAGGCAAATAATGTAACTAATTATTCCAGAGATAGAAGAGTTAAGTGATACTGATAAAGTATGAAGGTATTAACAACTAAATGTTGGAAGAGTGGGCAAGAAAGGAAAGAGGGAATAGAAAAGGTGAATTTGAAACTGCCTTTGAAGAATGAATAGGATTTAGATACATAGAAACATACAGAAAGGGCATTTCAGACTTAGGTAAATTAGAAAGCTGTTTCTTGTCCATGACCAAATATGTCTTGAATGAACTTTTTAATTGACAGCAACTGACACAGATTAACGTACCAGATTCAACAATAATACAGGTAGATGAATCAAGGATGGCTGGTGTCATCTACATCTTTTTTTGTTTTCAAGTTTCTGTCTGTGAGCATTCAAAAATATTCAAAATTTTCCTGTCTTTAAAGAACAAATGAAAATGAAAAGGTATTTTAATCCCACTTTTCCATCCAGATATCTCAAAAGGTCTTCTACTATAGTCGAACTTCTCGCAGAAGTTGGAAATAATTTGTTGTCTCTGTCTCCTTCCCCCACTCCTATGCTGTATTCAACATTTGAAATTTCTATCTTGTTTATCTTTTGCAATTATTTTTCAAGTTAGTCTCATGATTTTAATCATCATCTCAAATGTTTTATCTATTGGCACTAATTTCTAGACCTAAATATATAACTACCTATTTGGCATTTTCATTTGGATATTTAGAAGGCATCTCCAACTCAAAATATCCAGCACCAAACTTGTAATCACAGCATTTATCTCCTCCAGCGTTTCTATCCTCAGAAGTGATACCAGCATTCATCCTGGGCACACACTGAATCTTAGTCATCCTGCAGAACAATTCCTTCTCTCTCACTCCCATATCCAATCATAACAAGGCCTTTGATTCACAAGAAGCTTTCAGATTTGCCTACTGCCCTCATCCTATTGCCCCTTGCTTTGTTCCTTGGTGGCTGAAATTGTCTCTGAATGGTCCTTTCCATATTTTGTTTCCTTCATGTATATTCAGTTCTTTACTTTTCATCCAGTGCAACTTTTTCAAAATACTTAGTTGATCAAATTACCCTTTGTAGACTGTTGTATTAATCCCCACTGCTCACCTCTACTGGATGTCTTACCCTCCTGCAGTCTGCTTTCACTCTCAGGGCTTGGACAAGTGACTAATTTTGACCAAAGGGGCATTAGCAAAAATGACACAATCCAAAGTTTAATAATTACTTGTCCACTAGGATTTGCCCTCTGGAATAGCCCAAGTTAAGAGAGGGCAGGACTGGGTGAGTATAAACAGCATAGGAGGATGCTAAGGATCTATTCTATTTGAATCCCTACTAAATATTGTCTCACCTTGGCCAAACAAAAGCAGGTCCCTTATTTTGTACTATGCTTTGGCCATACTCAAACTTAATCCTCTGTTCTCCAAAAATGCAATGTTCTCAATAGGCCAGGGAAAAAGATGTAGGTAACTGTAGGGAAAAGTAGTCATTATGGTTAGAAAAACATTCAATACAGATGTTGTAATAGTGGTGCCAGATTAACAATGCCACCTCGATGAATTGATAGATCAGTAATAGGTTTGTTTATCCACCTAGCTGCTTATGCTTTCATGTCATAACCATTTATTTACTAAATCATATTTATTAAATATGTAACATGTTAGGTACTATAGGGGCAAAAACAAAAGGAATAAGACAGCTTTTCTGAAAACCATGTAAATAATGAGCGGATATATTGGTTACATTCATAATTGTCTGAAACACAGGGAAACTCCTGGGTCCTAGTACAAAATAATCACTAGAAAATGATTTATTTAATTTTATATCCTTGTTCCAATATAATTACCCAAATATCTCCCGACATATAGAGTTTATTTCATACTTCATCTTATACAATTCCAAACTGTATTAAAGAAGCTATGGTTTCTGAATAGTGATAATTGGTTGTAAAGAAATGGTTACAAAAAGTCATATACATGTCATAAATTTCAAGAGTATTGTAAAGTCTGATTTGTTAATGTCCAAGAAATCAACTGATGTACTCTAATGAAATAATGTCTTAATGCCAAGTATTTTTAGTTTCAATAAAATAAATAAAAATGTCAACTTTCAATAAAATTAATTGTAGGCTCTTTTAAGTATTGTATAATGAACAATAAAATTTCTAATTTGAATTCAAGCTAGTACCCCCAAATATGCTTATAATCAGGTCCTACATTCCACTTGGTGCTTTAGTGTGAATCTTAATAATTTTACTATTTAGTGTTATTTCCTGAAAATGTTCAGGATATCTTCAAGGAGAAAAGAAAAGAATGTGTAAAATTAGAACTGTATATAGATTTCATTGAAGTCAGTTACAGTCATCTGCATTATTGCAGATGACTTAAGTTTGATATATTTAGTTGCATTTACAATGCTTTAAGATACATACTGTACATTGAAATTCATAACAATAAGCACATCTTTTTCAATGTCTAGTTGCTGTGTGATGGTGAAAATGGAGCATTCTACAACTTTGTGCCTCATCAAAACCCACTAAAAAATTAATGGATCATCAAGTACATAAAGAGTAATTATTTTATAATTGAGCTGTTGTGCTTATTAGTGTTGTACTTGTAGCAACTGAATTAATCACATATTTAAAGTCCTTTGAAATTTGTACTTGAAAATATTTTGACCATATATAACAACCTATGCTGGATATTTTATGACACTTCTGATTTTGCAATAAGAAATGGATAATGTATTTTCTCTAAAATTTATATTTTGACATTATGCAATAAAAGTTAAATAGAATTTCTTTTAAAATTAGATACATGTTGTGCAGAAGCTTTTTAGTTTAATTGCATCCCATTCATTTAGTTTTGATTTTACAGCATGGGCCATAGGAGTTCTATTAAGGAAGAAGCGGCCTACTCCTATAAGGTGTAGTGTTGACCCGACTTCTTTTTCTAGTAAATTTAAAGTTGTAGGCTTAATATCCAGGTCTTTGATCCATTTTGATTTAATTTTTGTGCAGGGTGACAGATAAGGATCCAGCTTCAGTTGTCTACAAATGGCAGTCCAGTTTGTCCAACACC
>PVKS010004706.1:0-90951 GCA_004027875.1 Aplodontia rufa
GGGTCCCAATCAGGAAAACATTTCATGATAGAAAAATAGCCTCAGCCTCTGGTGAGTGAAGATAACCATGCCCCATACTAACCTCTTCCTCCCCTGTACTTTGATAATCCCTAAATATAAGCATTTTTCTCTCATCTTCACCCAAAGTTTTTACCCTACCTGTACCCCATTTCTATGTTTTCCTTAGTCCTAATAGAATAACCTACTCCCCCCAATCCCTGTTCCTCTTTACTGTAAGGCAGGTGTGATTTTATACCTCCCAAATTCACCTCCTTGACTTTCTAGTCATTCCTTCTCCCCACTTTCAGACAGTCCCTACTATCTGAAGAAATAGACACGCTTCAAAACAGGTACTTGCTTTCTATCATATTATATTGTGAGAGCTCTCTCAAAAAATTCTGCTACTATTGGTGCTAGTCATCAGCACATCTGTTTTAGTTGAAACGGACTAGTATTTGCACCTATAGCCTCTCAAGTTCTCATAAAATGGTCTGGCATCTTTAGGTCTGTCTTGACCAAACACCTACCTATCACAAGTAAGCAAAGCCATAAGAAGCTCCAATTAGTCCACCAAGAATAACAAGGTTGAAGTACAAGACACAGTCTCTGACTCAAAAATGACCAAAAGGGGAAATAACTCATCTCCTCAACCCCACAGTTCGCCACCCAAGGATCCCACAGCTGGAGCCCTAGATGAAAACCAGAGACATTGTATCAGCACTATGATTAGTAATGCAATCAAAGAGTTGAAAGATGAAATAAGGAAAGCTATAAGAGAACAATTTCAAGAGATGAGAGACAACTTCTACAGGGAAAGAAGGAAACAATTCTATAAGGAAACAATTCCATGAGATGAAAGATAAGATATACAAAGAAATAGACATTCTGAAAAGAGATGTAGCAGAGCTATCAGGATTGAAAATCACAGTTAACCAATTCAAATCTTCACTGGAAAATACCAAGACCAGAGTAGACTCCACTGAAAATAGAACTTCATCTCTTGAAGAATGAATATCGGAAAATGAGGAGCAAGCTAAACAATGTAGAATTCAAAGAAGATAAACAGGATAAACAGCTTATATTACATAATCAGAACTTCCAAGTAATATTTGATGACATGAGGTGTAATAATCTGAGAATCATTGGCCTGGAGGAAAACTCTGAACAGCAAACAAGAGGCTTCAAGAACCTTTTAAGAAAAATCATAAGTGAGAACTTCCCTCATTTTACTATTGATCCGGAATATCACATCCAAGATGCTTACAGAACACCAAATAGGCCTAATTAATTGAGAAACTCACCAAAGCATATCATATACAAAATGAATAACAGAGAAATTAAAGAGAGAATTCTAAAAACTGCTAGAGAAAAGCCCCAAATCACATTCAGAGGCAAACCAATTCAGAACACTATGGATTTTTCAGAGCCAAAACAATGAAGGCCAGAAGAGCTTGGAACTTTCAAGTGTTAAAAAATAACAACTTCCACCCAAAGATAATATACCTTGCAAAGCTCAGCTTCAAATGTGATGGGGAAATTAAATACTTCAGTGATAAACTCAAGCAAGATACATGAACACAAATCCTGCACTACAGAATATTCTCAAGGATGCTCTACATTCAGACGAAAATGCCAATGATATCCTAAATCCTTAAACAAGGGGGAGTCAATAATCATATTATACACAATTTGACTTCCAAGATGACTCAAAACTTGTAATTGATACAAAGTCAGAGACTCAGCCTCCCATATCTATTCTAACTTTGAATGTGAATGGTCTCAATGCACCAATTAAAAGACACAGAGTGGCCCACTGGATCAAAACAAAAAAAAATCCAACAATATGTTGCCTGCAAGAGACACATTGGACACTCAAAAATAGACACAAGCTGAAAGTGAAAGGATGGCAAAATGTCTACCAGGCCTGCAGCCCAAAAAAGCAAGCTGGCATGATGATTCTAATTTCTGATAAAATCAATTTCCAACTAAAACTTGTCAGAAAGGACAAAGCGGGTCACTTTATCATACTAAAAGGGACAGTCCATCCAGATGACACAACAATAATTAACATTTATGCCCCCAATTACAACCCCCCCAAATATATGGAAAAAAATACTTAAGGACATTAACCCCCTCATTGATCTCAACACAATAAGTCTGGGGGACTCAACACACCACCATCAACTCTAGACAGATTATCAAAACAAAAAATCAATAAAGACATCTCCAATCTGAACAACTCTATTAATCAATTGGAAATCTACAGAATATTCCATCCTAAGACAGCTGAATTTACCTTCTTCTCAGCAGCTCATGGATCCTTCTCTAAAATATACCACATCCTAGTTTACCTGGATAATCTTAACAAATATAAAAAAGTGGATATAATCCCATGTATTTTGTCAGATCATAATGGTATGATCCTAGCAATCAACAACAAGAGAAACAACACAAACTACTCAAATACTTGGAAATTGAAAAATTACCTCTTAAACAAAGGATGGGTAAAAGAGGAAATCAGAGAAGAAATTAAGAAGTTCTTAGTAAATTAATAACTTACTATTGCTAGATTATGGAAACAACCCAGATGTCCCTTACTGGATCCAAAACTGTGGTACATTTACACCATGGAATTCTACACAGCAATTAGAAACAGTGATATTACAGCCTTTGAAGGTAATTGGATGGCTATGGAAGAAATTATGCTGAGTAAAATCAGCTTAACCCAGAGAACCAAGGTTTGAATGTCTCCACTCATCTGTGGAGGCTGGATCTATACACCGGCCAGAGAGAAACTTGGTCTAGTATCATGTGTTAAATCCAGATAAGGTGTAATGTTATACAATGTAATACTTTTTTAGAGATATTGTGGGAAGGGGAAGGGAGGGTTAAGGGTGAGTAATTGGGGGGCATTCCTGGGGGTATTTTTAATATCCAGAATCTATACACATTTTATATTATTTTGTTAAAAACTTTATGTATGGTTGTTCAATAAAAAATTTCTCAATAAAAAAAGAAGTTCTTCGAATTGAATGAGACTGAGGAAACAACATACTGAAACCTCTGGGACAGTATGAAGGCATTTTTAAGAGGTAAATTTATAGCACTGAGTGCATACATCAAAAATCTAGAAAGAGATCAGATAAATAGCCTTATGTTTCAATCAAAGGACTACAAAAAGAGGAACAGTCCAACACTGAATCCAACAGAAGACAGGAAATTATCAAAATCAGAGCTGAAATCAACGAAATTGAGAACAAAAAAACTATACAAACTATTAACAAAACTAAGAGTTGGTTCTTTGAAAAAATAAACAAAAGCGACAGACCCCTTGCCAACCTCACCAAAAGGAAGAAAGAAATGAAGCAAATCAATAAAATCAAACATGAAAATGGGGATATCACCCCAGACTCATCCAAGATACAGAAGATTATCAGAACCTATTTTAAAAATTTATACTCTGCCAAGTTTGATAACTTAGAGGACATGGACAGGTTCTTGGACACACATGACATCCCCTCTTTAACACAGGAGGACATTGAAAATCTAAACCAACCTATCACAGATAGCGAAATTGAAGCAGCAATCAAAGGAAAAGCCCAGGTCCGGATGGATATATGGCAGTATTCTACCAAGCCTTCACAGAAGAACTAACACCGATCCTCTACAAGCTCTTCCAGGAAATCGATAGAGTGGGATCACTCCCAAACACTTTTTATGAGACAAATATTACACTGAGTCCAAAGCCCAACAACTATATGTCAAGGAAAGAATACTACAGACCAATTTCCCTTATGAACACTGATGCAAAAATCCTTAATAAAATTTCAGGTAATCGGATACAAAACCACATTAAAAAGGATAATACATTATGATCAAGTGGGCTTCATTCCAGGAACACAAGAATGGTACAACATATGCAAATCAAAAAATGTAATTCACCACTTAAGCAGAATTAAAAACAAAAATCATATAATCATCCCAATTGATGCAGAGAAGGCATTTGATAAAATTCAACACCAATTTATGCTCAAAACTTTGAAAAAGGTAAGGATCAAGGGAAGACACTTTATGTCAGATCCATTTATGATAGACCCATCGCCAACATTATCCTCAATGGAGGAAAAACTGAAAGCATTTCCACTGAATTCAGTTACTAGACAAGGCTGTCCCCTTTCCCCACTCTTGTTCAATATAGTCATTGAAACACTTGCCAGAGCTATCAGGCAAAACAAGGAAATCAAAGGTATTAGTATAGGAAAAGAGGAAGTTAAGTTATCTCTATTTGCTGATGACATGATTCTATACCTAGAAGACCCAATAACAATGGCCAGAAAACTTCTAGAGCTTATAGGTGATTTTAGCAAAGTAGTTGGCTACAAGATCAACTCCAGTAAGTCACTAGCTTTTCTTTACTCCAGAAACAATTACGCAGAAGAAGAAATCAGGAAATCTCTCCCATTCACCATCTCCTCCAAAAAAATGAAATTCTTGGGCATTAACCCTACAAAGGATATTAAGGACCACTACAAAGAAAACTATCAAACACTAAAAAAAGAAATCACAGAAGACCTGAGTAGATGGAAAAACATTCCATGCTCATAGTTAGGCAGAATCAATATAATAAAAATGGCCATTCTACCCAAAGCCCTATACAGATTTTTTTTTAGAGAGAAAGAAGGACAGTGAGGGAGAGAGAGAGAGAGATACAGAAAGAATCAATTTTTATTGAGTTTTTCACATGGCTTTCATTGCTCTGACACTTAGTTGTGTGTGTGGGTGCTGGGATTTGAACCCGTGTACTTGCACATGCCAGACAAGCACCGTAACTGCTGAGCCACCACTCCAGCTCCCCGTATACAGATTTAATGCTTTCCCCATCAAGATAACTATGGCATTCTTCACAGATATAGAAAAAGCAATTTACCAATTCATATGGAATAACAGGAGACCCAGACTAGGCAAAACATTACTCTACAGGAAGGAAGAAATAGGAGGTATCTCGATCCCTGACCTGAAATCATACTACAGAGCCATAGTAGCAAAAACAGCATGGTATTGGTATCAAAACAGAACTGAAGATCAGTGGAACAGAATAGAAGATCCTGAGACAAACCCCTATATATTTAACTATTTGATATTTGATAAAGGGGGCAAAAGCATAGTGTGGAAGAAAGATAGCCTGTTCAATAAAAGGTGTTGGACAAACTGGACAGCCATGTGTAGACAACTGAAGGTGGATCCTTATCTTTCACCCTGCACAAAAATTAAATATAAATGGGTCAAAGACCTGGATATTAAGCCAACAACTTTAAATTTACTAGGAAAAGAAGTAGGGTCAACACTACAGGACATGGGAGTCGGCAGCTACTTCTTAACAAAACTCCCATGGCTCAAGCAGTAAAGTCAAGAATAAATGAATGGGATGCAATTAAACTAAAAAGTTTTTGCACAGCTAAAAATCTAATCAAGAACATCAAGAGAGAACCTACAGAACGGGAGAAAACTTTTGGATGCTACACCTCGGACAGAGGGCTAATATCCAGAATATATAAATAACTAAAGAAACTAAATACCAAAATCACAAACAATCCAATCAAAAAATGGACTCTGGATCTTAAAAGAAACTTCTCACCAGAGGAAGTCCATAAAGCCCATAAATGTATGAGAAAATGTTCTATATCATTAGCTATAAGGAAAATGCAAATCAAGACTTCAATGAGATACCAGCTCACTCTTGATAGAGTGGCAAAAATGAAAAATTCTAACAACAACAGATGCTGGAGGGGCTGCGGGAAAAGAGGAACACTGTTACACTGCTGGTGGGACTGCAAAATGGTTCAGCCACTGTGGAAAGCAGTGTGGAGAATCCTCAAAAAATTAGGGATGGAACTACCTTATGACCCAGCTATCCCACTCCTGGGTATTTTCCCAAAAGAGTTAGAATCAGCATAGTATAGTGATGTCGCTTCATCAATGTTTATAGCAACTATATTTACTATAACTAGACCATGGAACCAACCCAGATGCTCCTCAGTTGACAAGTGGATACAAAAACTTTGGTACATATATACAATGGAATTCTACTTGGCCATTAGAGAAGATGATATTATGGCTTTTGATATCAAATGGATGGATATGGAAAGAATTATGCTCAGTGAAGTATCCCAATCTCAGAGACTCAAGGGCTGAATGGTATCTGTCATCTGTGGAAGCTAGAATACATCGGGAAGCAGTATGTTAGATGGCTATGCTAATAATAACTTCAAATTGTATGATTCTCAAAGCAACAGGGAGATGACTCCCTTGGATACTTGGAGGCGTAGGAAGGGGTAGGGGGTAGGGTGTAGGAAGAACTCCTAGGAGACTGGAGGGTGGGAATATGGGGGAATCATCTCAGAAGGAGATCTCTGTCCTCCACGAGACATCCATTTAACTCAGGAGTTCTTCTGGGGGAAACAGCAACAGAGGGGGACCCAAGGTGGGCATCCATGATATGGCATTAGCCCTGGATAACTAAGTATATATACATTGATTCTTGAATGTTTGATAATGTTTCTCCCTCAATTGTATCTCTATATCCATCTAATAAAACAAAAACACTTGTGATCCCTCTGCTTTAGGCTCCCAAGCAGCTAGTAATACAGGCTGTGTCATCATGTCCAGCAAACCCTTTCCTTTGGAAGTACCCAGGCTCAGGTATTTTATTATAGTAATAAACAATAGGCCAATATAGTATAGAACCTACTTGTATCCACTCATTGAGTGCTTTGAACATCCCTTTAAGTTATTTCATGAAAACTGAGGTTTGCAAAAGCAAAATATATTTCTCAAAACCGTACAACTAGAAAGCAAGAGAGACAGAGCTTGAAGTCCATCTAACTTCAGAATTCATACACTTTCCAAGGATCTACTGCCCTTTTTTACTTAATATAGTTGTAGGTAATTTGTATTTTAACTCTTTTTTCATGTAATGTTCATGTTGAGTCCTGTGAACATCTTGACTTGTTTAGCACAAGTCAGGGAATATCTTTGAAGATGTGTAAGTAGAGTTCACTGGCTGCCTTTCATTGCTTGATGGTGATAATGGTTGTTTTGCTATTATTTGCCTCTGTTCTTTGTAATTATAATTACCTATATACATCTTTTGAGAAATTACCTTACCCAATGCTATCCTTTCAAATGTTCTGTCTTTAGTCCCCATAGCTTTACAGGTTGAAAAGCTTGTATAAGCCCTAATACCCATCCCAAAATGTCTACTGTTATTCTACAAGTTTTTTAGGATCATGATTCTCCATTCTTTTTCCAGACCTGAATATGTACCCTGATTCTAAGTTTTGGGGTAATCACAGCTACTGTGTCCTGGCTGATACATATCCTCAGTTGTATGACCAGCAGAACACACAGCTCCCAGTCAGGGAACCTGTTTTGTGATCATTGAAAAAAGAAAACTCTATTTTGTCACATTGTCTGAGATTTTAGAAGAGTTAACTCTATTCTATGTGAACTGAAGTTCAATTTCTTTTCTTTCTGAATGAAATGTAAATAACTATTCTAAACATATTGCATTTCTGTTTATTGTTTTCTGTTCACTTTGTATATTATTATTTTTGCTCCCATGTTCTACTTCCTTAAATTGCCTTAAAGATAATCTTTAAAGTCTTATATTTTTATTTAACTTAATTTTTTCATATTTGGGATGCCAATTCAACTCAACACACTTTTTCTAACAATCTACTGTGTACAATCATCTTCCCACATTTCTACAGAAGGCAGCCTAGTTCCAGTCGTGCTGCATGGAAACATTTCACTCAACAAAGGACCACATATACTATGGTGGGTCCCATGGGATTAAAAAGAAGCTGAAAAATCCCTGTCACCTAGTGATGGCCATTGTAACACTGTAGTATAATGTGTTATTCATGTGTTTGGAGTGATGCTGGTATAAGCAAACCTAATACATTGCCAGGTGCATAAAAGTATAGCATATACAATATGTACAGCCCATGATACTTGATAATAAATGCCTTTATTGCTGGTTTCTGTATTTACTATCCTTTTGTCATTATTTAAGGGTGCATTCTTGTACTTATTAGGAAAAAAACCCTAGCTGTCCATCTGGAGGGATTCAGAAGAAGGCCTTGTCATCAAAGGACAAGACAATGCCATGCATGGTTTTGCCCTGAAGTCCTCATAGGACAAAATGTGCAGGTGGAAGACAATGAGTTTCACTCCATGCAGACCTAGGATAATGAGCATGCTTGTGTCTTAATTTTTCACAAAATGTTCTAAAAATTAAAATAAGTAACTTACATACTAAGGATATAAAGAAAAATATTTTTGTATACCTATCAAATATATCTGTGTTTTATATTAGGTATTATATAAAATAGAGTCAAAAGTATAAAAAAGATTACCGTGCAAAGTAAAGCTAATTTATTATTGAACAATAAAGAACATTTCTATAGATCTAATGCAGCCTAAGTGCACAATATTTATAAAGTCTATAGGAGTGTACAGTCATGTCATATGTTTTCATTTTCCCTTAGTGCTCACTCACGCATTCACCCAGGGGACTTCCAGTCTGACAGGCCCCCTTCATGTTAAGTGCTCTCAACACAGGTGTGCTCTTTCCCTTCTTTTATAATGTACATTTACTGTACCTTTACATGTTTAGATGCAAACACCACTGTGTTGTGAGTGCCTGCACTAACCAGTGCAGTAACATGTTGTACAAGTGATTAGCCCAGTAGGTCATACCATCCAGACTTGTTTAAGTATACTTCATGATGTTCACACAACATTCACACGGAGAGGACATGGCCAAATGACATTGCTCGGGAGGCTTCTATCATAAAGGGATTCAGGACTGTATTCATGTATCCAACCAACCACCAACCTGTCTACCAATCTACCTACTGCTTTAACAGGCAAGTATTTGTGGGCCTCTTTACATATGATCTAGACCCTAGTACAAATAAATTGCAGTTTCTGCTTACAGAGAGGTTGCACTTAACTGTTGGAGACAGATATATAACCAAAACCAGAAACATGCAGCAGGGCCAGTCACCAAGATTTTCCCAGAGAGTGAAAGGCAGAGGGGTAAAGTGGTAGCTCTGTTGGACAGAGAGAAAGGATTGTAAGGAAGACTTCACAGAACAAATGTGAAATGTGGGGCTAAGGATGTGAGGTGTAGGGAGGAGGAGATCAGAAAGAAAAGAGCCTTAAATAAAAGCTGTGAAGCATAAAAGGGAAAAGATGATATGGATAGATTAGGCATGGTATTTGATAATATATAGTCAAAGAAAATGCCTTTGCTTTTCCCAGATAAGAGTGTAAATTGGCATTTGGTTTTCTGATGGAAATAATTTAGAAGAACATATGAGGATGTTATTTATGAAGGTGAGCAAAGTTCCGAGATCTGAAGTATGCATTGTGACTTTTTTTCTTCCCTTTCTTTTCCCTGAAATATTACTGACAGTCACTGCTATAGGCCAGCACTCTTGAAGTTGACATATGCTGAGTGACAGATCCAAGATAAGAGGAAAATACATTTGAATGTGCCGATAAAGGAAAAATGGGAAAGGGATGAAATTACAGAGATATAAAGGTGTATCTTTAAAGCTCTTAGGAGGACAAATTGCTAATCAAGAAAAAAACTGTATAGAGGCTTGATAAGTTCGAATGCAGAAACCCTTCTGAGATGGAAACTCTTTCTAGCATGCAGTGGTTTTATAAGAAGTCTAATGAGATCCATTTGAAAGCTCTGGCTCCATTTGGTATGAAGGGGATTTGTCAAGAGATTTTCAGATGTCTGAATGAAGGGTAATAAGCTCAACAGGGCAAACACAGGGTGTCCAATTGGCTAAGTAACATAAAAGTTATCTTTGGAAACTTATCATCCACAATAGCACATTTTTTGCCATTAATTTCTGAAAAACAGAAGCCATCAGCAAGGAAATAATTTGACATAGACTGAGTCAATCATAGCTTGGGTTTACTAATAGCCTAAAATTCTAGTATAGACTATCATTTTATACCCACTGAGATTCACTAATGCATAGCCTGTCAGCACATCCCACTACACATGGTGTTTACAGACCATATATATGACTTCAAATCTTATCTTGTCATTGCCTTCACAAATAACATTAGCTTCTTCAAATAATTTTTTTCAGTTATTTTGTTTAATATTTTAGAAGCTACAGTAACTTACCATATGCAGTGTTAGCCTGGCTTATATACATCCTTTCTCCAGAATGATTTGACCTCCCTATATACAAGGTTAAAATACCAAGAATTGGCTCCTGGGTTCCTGGCCACAGCTGGATGATTTGGGGTGGGGTATGTGAGGGTTCTTGCCCTACCTGGGCCAGTGAGAAGGTCTCTACTTGGAATGGAGGAAATGAATAAGGGTATCTAGAGGGAACGCTCATTTAGAACCTCTAAGTTGTCCAGAAAGCCTCATCTTAGAATTCTGAAATCCGAGCCCTTTAATGACTGCCCAGGTGGGTCAGTGGAAAAATGTTCTCTCCATCATTCTACAAGGAGTCTGAGAACTACAATTTGCTGAGAATGGAAACCACAATCGTCCTCATACATCTCATGGTAGCAAAACAGATCTCCACCAAACATGCAGGTGCCCAAACTACTGCATAAAGATACTTAAGACATTTTTTAAGAGGGGGGGGAGAGAGAGAGAGAGAGAAAGAGAGAGAGAGAGAGAGAGAGAGAGAGAGAAGCGATTTTATTTTAGTTTTTTATGTGACTTTCACTCCTTGAACACTTGTTTGTGTATATGGTGCCGCCAGAATTTGAACCCACGTACTCACGCATGCCAAGCAAGTATCGTAACAGCCGAGCCACCGCTCCAGCCCCAAGAAAAATTTTTGATAAAGGGCTTGTATCATTTTCTTGCCCTACAACTTCTCTATCACATTCCTTACCACCTTCAGAATTACTGTGCCTTTCCATTCTGACTTATTTCAAAAGGAAATGAATAGTCACATGATTTCTGAGGTTTCTTCCACTTTGACATTCAGTTTCTGGATAAATTTTTTGACATTTTAAATCACAAATAAGATGAATTCATTGAAGACAATAGTACAACAGGTTATTAAGTTAAATTAGGATGGTTGGAACCTTCCCTAATGTTCTCAAATAGACATTATATGAAAATCAGCCCAGCAGGCTCAGTGGAACACCACCCCAACCCCCATCTGTTCACCTCAGTGGTGAAGGACTACTATGAATCATTTTCCCTTGTTTGGTTACACATTGCCTTTCTTGTCATTTCATTACCAACTTACTCTTCCTCTTTTGATCCCTACCATCTTTAAAATTTGTCCTTTGAATTTACATTTGTTAACTGATATAAACATTTCACCTGATCATACTGGTCCAGTACACAAAGAACCTCAGAAATGGAGCCACAAAAAGTTTTACTTGGTTATAAAGTGGGTCCCACAACACATGAGCAGTCTGATCTAATATGCCAATTATTATGTTATTTTTCCCATAAGAACTGAAAATTGAATGCAGGGATCCTCTATCAGTGAGCTACAGCCCAAGACCATTTTATTTTTTATTTTGAGACAAGGTTATCTAGGCTGGCCTTGAACTTGTGATCCTCCTGCCTCAGCCTCCTGAGCAGCTGGGGGGGGATTACAAATACACACCACTGTAACTGGCCGATTTTTATATTCTTAATTGTTAAACCAAGATATGTGAAAGGCACACTGGAGTTTACAATTCTAGCATCATTTTTGTTGGAATAACATCTACTTCATGGTATATCTGTGGGGAAGGTGAAAATGAGCAAATCAAGATGTTTAGAAAACAGAGGGAGAAAAAGACTGTCAAGTTTAACTAGCACTGAATTTGAGACCAGGATATGGATACTTTCTTGTACATGTTTGACTGATTAAGTTTATTCAATCATTTCATTTTTCATAATATTACAATACTATAATATAATACTATTTTCATGATGCTACAATGCATATAATAGTAAAGAGAGGTAATGAAAACATTCTGGAGTTTGACTGCTTATAATTGAATACCAGCTCTGCCACTTATAATTAGGGTAAGCTGTTTACACTCTGAGCCTCAGTTTCTTCTATAGAAATGTGAATAATAATGGTAATTACTTCAAAGGATTAATGAACATTAAACAGTTAACTTATGTGATATCCTTTATTCATTGCTTGGCACAGAACAAGCACTAAATATAAATTAGCTACCATTATTAATAAAAAGTTATGATATATTTTATAGTGCTGGGATTGAACCCAAGGGCATTCTACCACCTAGTTACATCCCCAGTCCCTCTTAGATTTTATTTTGAGATAGGGCCTCACTAAGTTGCTGAGGCTGGCCTTGAACTTATGTTCTTCCTATCTCAGCCTCCTGAGTCACTTACATTATAGGCATGTACCACCATTATTATCATGAATCACAAGTTATTGAATTCATATTTTGTGTCTGACATAATATAAGGAGTTTGGTATGCATGCATGAAGTCAAAGAATGATTTAAAATAAAATAATATTTGACATCCAATGTTAGAAGACAATATTTTTTACCAATCAGATTTCTTTCTCCAGTAATAATAACAATAACCAAATAGACTAAGGGCTTGCTCTGTGCCTGGAACTTTTTGAGTGCTTTCCATGAATTTCCATTTTTAGTTTTTATTTTCCATTAAATAGAAACTATTTCACAAAAGTCTGTATAACTTATCTATACAGCTTAAAAATGGTATGGCTAGGATGAAATTTAAGCATTCTTAAGATTGTTTTTTAATATCACTGAATGTCTCCAGAATGTATTGAGATGTGGCATGAAGTCTCTTCATTCGATTCACGAATTTATCAATACTGCGGTCCTTACTCAGAGTGGATGGAGATGAATGAGACATGGTTCCTGCCATCAAGGAGAACAGCATGTCAAGATGAAGAAACAAAAACAAAATGACCAAGTGTGGAGTGTTTTGTAACAGTGATCTTCAGAGCCTAATCTGGAGGACCATGGCTCCCAGCAATGTTAAAATAAATAGGTGTGGAGTGGGCACTTGGGGCAGAGCAACATGTGAGAAATGGCCTGATGCATTTGAAGAGGTACAGGAATTTGTGGGTGGAAGAGTGAAGGTGGGAAGGTATAGGGCCAGACAGGAGAATGAGAGGCATGACCAGGAGACCTTTGTCTGCTCATGTGAGGAATCTGACATTTATCAAGAAGGCTTGGGGATTCTTAGAAAACATTTAACCAGGAAGAAAACCAGAGCAAATTTGCTTGGCAAAGGTCATTGCACAGAAGTATTAAGGTATATTTTTATCATGCCTTTAAATTAATGGTATATTTTATTGGAATTTATCTGTATTAAGCTCCTCTTGTTTTTAAGGATTTACAATAAAGAATTTCAGTAGGCTGGATCATCAATACTATTATTTACAGCTAGCACCTACTACTTTTCTAATTTCTTAAATTTACAGCATTCATTCAATTCCATTCATTATCTTCTATATTCTGTGAATGTCTTATGTTTATTATTAATTCCAACTTAAAAAAATAAGGAAACGACAGTTGAACAATGCTAGTCTTCATAGATTTGTCTCAGAATCACAACCATGGGAATAAACTCGAACAGAAATCCTTGTATGGGTACCACATGAGTCTTCCTCTGTGCTCTTCAGTTGTTCTGCATGTAAGCTGCCTTCAGTTACCCACTGAACACAGGCCATCCTGCTATTGCAGTTCCAACCCAACCTGCCCACTGGGCATCCTCCTTGATAATTAGGCAGTAGCTCACCAGTATAATGTGGGAGAGGTCTTCCAATAACCTTTTCAGATAGATATCTCTCTGCTAAGAGAGAGAATAATGTGAGATGATGGTCAGTTTCAGTCTCCTTTTCCTTTCTCCTATTCAACATACTCTTCTTGGGAAGATGTCACATTTGAATATGAGTGGCTATCCTATGATAATTAAGAGGCCCTATAAGAACAAAAGCCAGCACCATGAGAATGGTGGAAGTGATGAAGATAGAGTCCTGGGCTCTGTGGCAGATGCTGAGATATGCTGCCTAGCTCTCAATGAAGGAATGTGAGACCATTACTTCCACTGTTGCCAGAACCTCGCCAGATAGCCCTCAACCTTTGGGGGCTGTCTGAGCAGTAGTTCCCCTGTTTATGGACATATTCCTTTCCTAAGGTAGACAGTATCCCATGATTGAGAGGCTCAGAATCTCTAAACTCTTTCCCCTTAATTGAGGGGTTCTCTTGTCTTCAAACTCCTAAACCAAGACAGCTGAGTGTGCCCTTGAGCCTTCACAACAGATTAACTCTTCTCCCTCTGTCCACTACTGCTGCTTTTCCTTTCTCTTCCACAATATTCATCCCCAAAGTACTCTATAGTAAACTTTTTGCAAGCCAAAAATCTATCTGAGACTGCTTCTTGGAGAATATAGCCTGCAACCATTCCTGCAGTCTATCTGGGTTGCTGAGCCAACCAATATCCCTGATGGCCATTATGGGCTACTCAACTACTTACCTAGCCTTTCTAAATATTTTGTCAAATTAGCAATAAACATATGTTATGGTTTAATCTGATTAGTTGGCATAGATCAAAATGTTTAGGACCTATTTTTCTATCCATCAATATTTTTGAAACTACTGTGATGTCTTCCAAAGTGTTGATTATTCTTTATTCATTATTATGTTTCCTTCCAGGTTTATAAGAGTTA
Organism: Aplodontia rufa; assembly: GCA_004027875.1. Classification (NCBI taxonomy): domain Eukaryota; kingdom Metazoa; phylum Chordata; class Mammalia; order Rodentia; family Aplodontiidae; genus Aplodontia; species Aplodontia rufa. The sequence continues at coordinate 14,742 of PVKS010004706.1, forward strand.
ATGGAACATAATAGATACCTAACACATGAATACTGAATAAATGAATAAAACCTACACCTATTTTAATACCTGAAGATTATGACCATGTTTGGGTACAGTGAATTATTTCCTTTCTTATACGTGGTTATTTTCTATATCATATATATTTTTAAAGAACATAGGAATAGTCAAAGGGAAAGGAACTGGAGGAAGTAGGAATGAGATAGGGAATTTTTTTTAAGAGAGAGGGAATCAATTTTATTTAGTTTTTCATGTGGCTTTTGTTTTTCCAACATTTAGTTGGGTATGTGGTACATGGGTTCAAACCTGTATCCCAGAGCATTCAAGGCAGTTGCCATAACTGCTGAGCCACCACTCCAGCCCCCTAAATCATATTTTCTTAAGGAAATAGACTAAGCAAACTAGAAGATCAGATCACAATTCTTTTTTTCTTTTTCAAATAGTAGAGTCCACTGTACTTTGATAGTAAGCATTTCTGTCTTTAAAAAAAGGAAGTCTATTGCTGGCACAAGATGCCATATTTAATCAAATTGAAGATTCTAATGAAAGATAAACCTATAGCAAGCTTTTAGTATCTAGATTTAGTCCTAGTTTCCAAGAAAAATAAATTTCCATAAATTATTATTTTTCTATACACAGTTTCATAGGTAAAACAAAATAGAATACACATAAAAATAATTAATAAAACCTGCTTATGCTACTTACCAGAGTGTACTTTGGGGTTTATTTCTTAAATCCCTAAGATTCAATCCCTTATAAATAAAATAGGCAAAAATCAAATATCAGAAGACTGTCTCTTAAGTTCTCATAAATCTGTAATTCAGGCATTTATTGCTAAGTTTTTGGATGTTCTCTTTCTGTTTAAGAATTCACTCACTAAATTTGATCTACACTATTTTACCATTATACATATGTGTGTGTGTGTGTGTGTGTGTGTGTGTGTGTTTGTATGTGTGTGTCTGTGCTTTTCTCTTTGTTATTAAATTCTTCTTCTGTGGGTTCATAAGAACTGCTTATTTGCTCTGGCTCTCTATAAGCAAAGGGTTGGGTTTAATATTTATTTCTTGTTGTTTGAATATTTCCCTTCCCTTGTATGGATATTCTTTTCTACTTCTTTCAAACTGTCATACTTTTTAACTATATTGTACAATGAACAAGGTCTTCGAAGAGGTTAGTTGATATTTATACTTCATGTAAAATTTAATGTATAAATACATCTACTATTTATTGATTATGTTCTAAGAGCAAGGGCTTTAAATATTTCCTAAACTTTAATCTTCAAAGAAATCTGATAGTCAGGTGAAGTGATATACATCAGTAATCCCAGATACTCAAGAAGCTAAGGCAGGAGGACCACAAGTTTGAGGCCACCCTCAGAAACTTAGTAAGGCCCTAAGTAACTTAGTGAAACCCTGACCCAAAATAAAAAATAAAACAGCTGGGGATGTGACTCAGTGGTGAAGTGCCTCTGAGTTCAATCCCCAGTACCAAAATAATAATAATAAAAATAATAATATAATAACATCAAAATAAAGAATAAAAAATGAGCACAAGGAAACACAATTAATAAATGGTGCTGTCAGGTTTCAAAGTTCTAACTTTGTAATCTCAAGGTTGTATTATTTCCTATATGCCACAGGTCACATAGACAGATACATGACAACTCCTGAGAACATATAATTTCTTTGTAAGGAATTATAGTAAGCTAGAGATAACAACTTATGAGAAGGGCTATGGTTTGGACGTGGCTTGCGCCCCAATGTTTGATATGTTAGAAGCTTGATCCTCTATGTGGCAATTTTCAGAAGTAGTAGAATTTTAAAAAGTAAGGCCTAGTAGGAGGTCATTGGGGCACTACCATCAGAAGGTATTAATATAGGCCTTGTGGGACCCTGGGTAGATTTTGCAAGATTATTGTTATATAGAAGCAAAACTGGCTTCTTTTCAGTCTGACTTCTAATCCCACCATGTGTTCTTTCTTTGCATAGGTTTTCCCCAGCTGTCATCTACCATGATGTGAGGCTGCCACGGAATGTAGGAGATCTTGCAAGGTTATACACATGTTGTTAGGTCTTTCTGTCCCAGAAAGTGTGAGATAAGTAAAACTTTTTACTTGTAAAGCATCCAGACTCAAGTATACAGTTATAGTAGCAGAACACTGACTAAGAAGTCATGGGGCTTAGTGAACCCATATTTTATCTGAAAAATAATTTAATATATGCCTAATAGAAGAATATATGTCAAGTTTATTTTACAACTACATTTGTTTTTCTTTTTAAAGGAATTATTCATTCCACTGACCTTTTTCATATCTTCTCGAGGAAATTTATCCTAGGGTCTCATGCATGTTAGGCAAGTGCTCTAACACTGAGCAATGGATATATCCACAGCCTTTTCTTCTTTTTTTTTCTTTTTTTTTTTTTAAATAAAGAGTTTCACTAAGTTGCTCATGCTGGCTTTGACCTTTCAACCCACCTACCTTAGCCAGCAAAGTCACTTGGTTTATAGGTGCATGCCACCATACCTGGATGCAAGTAACCTTCTTAAATAATAATTATTAAAAAGCTTTACTGGAAAATTTAAGTATAAAGAAAACTTTGGATATTTAGACATTAAGACTTGCCTAGTTTTATCCTTTAAGAAGTACCAAAGATCAGGAAGAGATCCAGAAATGCATAATTTAATTTTCCCCAATTTATTAATCAAAACATACGTCAACCACATGGAGAATATTTTAAAAATAAAATTATTTGCATGGCTATTGCTACAATGCAACATTTATTTTCTTTTTCTTTTCTATTTTTAAAATTGTTTTCCTTTAAGCCTCTCAATATGGAACTGTGGAATCTTTATATTTGGAGCATTTTTAAGATCACAAGATCTTAATAAATATGATTTTATAAAAAAGAAACCAAAGTTCAGCTTTTGCTCCCAAGAGTACAATGTAACATAGCTTTATTTGATAAAGAATTATTCACACAGACTGTAGCTTTTAATTACAGCTTGCAATGGAAGAAAGAAATACTGAGTATGAGAAGAAAGTCATTTTCCAGTGAAATGCATAACAGATAGAATATGATGAAAGACTGGGGTGGCAGGAGGATTTGTAAGGGAAGATGAAGGAAGGTGGTTTCCAACATGTAGAGAAATGAGAATACCAGAGGGTGTGTGTGTGTGTGTGTGTGTGTGTGTCTAAATTATCAACAGCTGGGCTCTTTACTGTGTTACAGATAACATTTTCTCTTTGCTGATCATAAAACTGAAACAAAGAGAATTTAAATGACTCTCGTGTGGGGGGGGGCTATACCTGGAAAATGATGGCCATGGGCTTTGACCATAGGTAATAAGACTTCAGGGTCCATACTCAACCACATATTGTCCACTGCTCATGGAACTGCACCTGGGATTTTGGAATGAGATAGAAGTTAAACTGAGCACCTGCTGCGTGATTTTCATATCTTTAGTTAGTCCTGGAGCTCTGAGAAGAGCCGGTACCATTCATGTTTCTTATTCAAAGAAGGAGAATCCTAGAAGGGAACAGAAGATGGTGGATTAGAGTAAGGGTGAACTTCCCAGCAGTTCCTCAGCACTAGACTTAAAGAGTGGGAAGACTGTTCTTCAGTGAAGTGAGTGACTAAAGGAATTCACTGAAATTTAACACTGTAGAGTCAACGAAACCATAGAGACACAAACAATCAGAGTCTTCAAACATAATGTAAGAAATAATTTATTAGAGCCATGCTAGCTTGATTGCCAGCAGCAGCAGCCATGGCTACTGAGGGGAGAGGATAATATAGGCAGGGACATAGAAGAGCAAATAACAAAATTTTGCTTTGGGGGAACTTGTAGGATATAGGTAGAGGCTGATCTTACTAGACCCAGAGTTAGTGGGGCAAATAGTTCATTGAAAAGCAAATAAAATAGCTTGGCCCATGGGTGTGTAGTTTGGTAGGAACTGGGATCACCAGGGTGGGAACCATTTATAAGTGCAGCAAGCAGAAACAGGAGATAAGAAACTCACAGGAAAATTATCAGCAGACCCAGTAGTCACCTGCTATGATCCCCAGAGTGTGCCTGAACCAGAGTGACTGAAGTATGCACAAAGAAAATTGTGCCTAGGGAATTTAGTTTTGGGAACCTAGGAGAAAGAGTTCCTTCGTTGCAAGTGCCTCCTGAGAAGATGTCTTTAAGGGTTCCACAGGACAGTCTGAACTCCAGGGCTGAGCTCATAATTCATATCATACCAGTGAATGTGAAACCTGTGGAGGCTTAGTCCCTATACCCTGAAAGGGGGTTTTACTGGAGACCTCTAAGATCCAGATGTCCAACACAGATCAGCATATCCTTGGCAACAGTGGGTGTGGATCAAAACTCAAACAACCAAGGTAAGAATCTGGCCAATAATAAATCCACACAAATGGAACTTCCAATGTAGAAAGCTGCACTCTTTCTGGTTTTAGTTTTTTAAAATTTTAAAAATATTATTTCATTAATTGTTTTTGCTTTTTCCATTTTGCTAGATCGTACACATGTGTATGTGGGTATGTGCTGTCACTGAACAGATAGGTTTGAAATGTATATATCTATATATCTACATATATATATATGCAATTTTATTTTCAATTTTAATTGCTTTCTTCTGCATCTATTTATTACTTAGTCGGACTATAATTATACTTCAGTTTGATTTATTTTGATCTTATATTTGTTTGTTCATACCTTGGTTTTTGTCCCTCTTCTTACCCATTCTTCCATATCTTCCCTCACTAATTGCCATATTTTCCTGTTCACTCTTCCTCCTTTTCCTTTTTTTTTAAACTTTTTTTTAAGCTTTTGATTAATTTTCATTCCTTTTTCTTTACAGTTGTAATCTGCAATCTATTTCCTGCCTCTCTTCTGTTAGGTTAAATATTTCAAACTCTTGTGCCTTCTTACCCTATTTTATTTTCACTTAGGAAATTATAATCCCACACTCTGATAGAATTCATATTATTATGGTTACTAATATAGTGGACAATGTAGAAGATGCCTGCTGTTTAATACATGATCTAGTCATGGGTTGTCTGATGGTGCTGATATTAAATGGTAACTACATCATTTCTATATATGTGGCAATTAGTGTCAACAGATGTCGAAGTAGATGCTGGACATATATCTTAAGGTTGATAACATTAGTGCTATTCCTGACTCTCCTCATTCTGATAAAATGGGTTGGAAAGTCATTGAGACACTTCATTTTCTCAGAATAGAAACCTTTTTGCCAAATATGGCTCACAACTCAGCCAAGTAAAAGTCTCACCCCACATATGACTTAGTAACACTTAAGGCTCAGAAATTCTTCAATATGTAGAATTGGGAAGACAAAATCTCAAACCAACAACCAAGCACCAAGGAGGAACAACAAGAGGGGCATCTATGGTCCCTTACCTGACATGTACTCATAAATGAAAAACAGAGAGAAGCCCTGGGGGAGAAAAGAAAAAGATAAATACACAGGAAAGGACATGCCCACAAAAGAGGAAGGGGAATCCATCTCAATTTATGAACATGTCTAACACCTCTGAAAACATGAGGAAAGAGGCAAACAAATCCCCCCCAGCAACGGATACCACAGATATGAAAATGGAAGAAATTCCAGAGGAGGACTATAAAAACTAATTATTATAATGTTGAATGAACTAAAAGAAGATGTAAGGATGCAAAGAACAAATTAAGAGAGCAACTACAGGAGATGAAATGCCATTTCATAAATAACCCAGAGTCAAGGGTCAAATGTCTTCACTCATCTGTGGAGGCTGGAGCTAGACTCTGAACAGTGTAAAAGGTGGTCAACACTCATGGAATATATCCAGCAAAGGCATAGTAACACCTAACCTAGGGCAATGCTAGAGGTGTATCAGGAACAAGGGGGGAGGGAGCAGTGAGGAGGGGTAAGGGTGGTAGATTAGAGTGGGCTCTAGGGGGTAAATCTAATTTTAAGAATATATACATATAATATTGTTTCACTGGAAGCATTTTTGTACAATAACTAAATTTCTTAATAAAAATAGAAATAATGAAAATAAATAAAATAACTAGAACTCATAGAACTGAAATACACGATGAATCAAAATAAAAATTCACTTGAAAGGATTAATAACATGTCAGATTGCATAGAAAATAGAACTTCAGGTCTTGAAGGCAAAGTATATGAATTTTAATAATCAGAATGAAATGAAGGAAAAAAAATAAAAGGCCATAATTAGAATATAAGAATTCTGGGGTAGTATAAAGAGAACAAACTGGAGAGCATTGCAACAGACTAGAACGTGGAGATACAGGTTAAAGACCTTAATGAGATAGCAACAGAAAAAATTTTTTCTATATTAGAAATGAGATTTGGGTATGTTGAACCAGTCTTTAATTCCTGAAATGAAGTCCATTTGATCATGATATACTATCTTTTTGATGTATTTTTGGATCTGCATAGCTAGAATTTTATTATGGATTTTTTTGCATCTATGTTCATCAGGAAAATTGGTCTGTAGTTTTCTTTCCTTGATGTGTCTTTGTTGTATCTTGTTATCAGAGTTATATTTGCTTCATAAAAAGTATTTGGGAGGGTTCCAATCCTTTAAATTTCATGGAAAAGCTTGCAAAGGATTGGTGTTAATTCTTCTGTTCGTCTGTAAAGGTCTGGTAGAACTATGCTGAGAATCCTTCAGGTCCTGGACTTTTCTTTTTTGCAAGGCCTTTGATGGCTCTTTCAATTTGCTAACTGAGATTGGTTGATTTAGAATTTCAATGTCCTCCCACATCAATTTGGGAATGTCGTATGTGGCAAGATATGTATCCATTTCTTCAGATTATCAAACTTGGAAAAGTATATCTTTTCAAAATAAATTTTCATAATCTTCTGAATTTTGATTGAATCAATGGTGAAATCTCAATTTTCATATTTGATTTTGTTGATTTGCTTCACTTCTTCCTTCCTTTTGGTGAGGTTGGCAAGGGGTCTGGAGATCTTATTTATTTTTTCTAATAATCAACTGTTTTGTTGATATTTTGAATTGTTTTTGTTTTTGTTTGTTCTCAATTTCATTGATTTCATCTCTGATCTAAGTTATTTCCTGTCTTCTACTAGGTTTGGTATTGTATTGTTCCTCTTTTTGTAGGGATTTGAGTTGGAAAATAAGTCTATTTATTTGGTCTCTTTCCTGATTTTTGATGAAGGTACTCAATGCTATAAATTTACCTGTTAAGAATGCTTTCATACTATCCCGGAGATTTTAAAATGTAGTTTCATCATTCTCATTTGTTTCCAAGAATTTCTTAATTTCTCTTCTTATTACCTCTTTCATCCATTCTTTATTTAAAAGGGTATTATTCAATTTCCAAGTATTTGAGTAGTTACTTCTGTTTTTCTTGCTGTTAATTGTTAAGATCATAATACTATTGTGGTCTGACAGGATACATGGGACTATATCATCTTTTTTATATTTGTTAAGATAAGCTTTGTGGACTTGCATATGGTCTATTTGGAGAAGGATCCATGAGCTGATGAGGAGGAAAACTCAGCCCATTGGGATGGAATATTCTGTAAAAGTCTGTTAAGACCAGTTGATTTATAGAGTTGTTTAGGTTAGAGATATCATTGTTGATTTTTGCATTGATGATCTGTCTATTTTTGATAATGCTGTATTAAAGTCCCTTATTATTATTGTGTATCATCTCAATTGATGCAGAAAAGGCCTTTGATAAAATTCAAAACCTGTTGGTGCTCAAAACTGGAAAAGATAGGAATCAAAGGAAGACACTTTAATTTTGTAAGAGCCATTTATGACAAACCCATAGCTAACATTATGCTTAATGGAGAAAGACTGAAAGCATTTCCACTGAATTCAGGAATAAGACAAGGTTATCTATTTTCATCATTCTTATTCATTATAGTCCTTGAAACCCTAGCCAGAGATATCAGACAAGAGAAGGAAATCAAAGGAATTCAAATAGGAAAAAGAGGAAGTAAAGCTATCTCTATTTGCTGATGACATGATCCTACACCTAGAAGACCCAACGAGCTTGACCAGAAGACTTCTAGAACATACAAATGATTTCAGCAAAGAGGTTGGTTATAAGATCAACACTCATAAATTATTAGCTTTCCCATACTCCAACAACAACTCCACTGAAGAAATCAGGATATCCGTCCCATTTACAATTTCCTTAAAAACAATAAAATACTTGGCATCAATTTAACAAAGGATATAAAGGATCTCTACAATGAAAACTATCAAACATTAAAAAAAGAAATTGCAGAAGACCTGAGTAGATGGAGAAACATTCCATGTTCTTGGTTAGGCAGAATCAATATAATTAAAATGACCATTCTACCCAAAAGCCCTGTATAGATTCAATGCAATCTCCATCAAGATACCAATGACATTCTTCATGGATAAAGAAAAAGCAATTCTCAAATTAATTTGGAATAACAGAAGGCCCAGAATAGCGAAAAATATTACTAAGCAAGAAAGAGGAACCAGGAGGTATCATAATTCCTGACCTAAAATTATGCTATAAGGCTAAAGTAAAAAAAAACAAAACAAAAACAACAGCAACAACAACAACAACAACAACAAAACAGCATGGTACTGGTACCAAAACAGAAATGAAGATCAATGGAACTGCATAGAAGATAAAGAGACAAATCTCAATCTTTAATAACCTGATATTTGACAAAGGGGGCAAAAGCATATAGTGGAAAAAGGATAACCTGTTCAACAAATGGTGCTGCATGAACAGGACAGCCACATGCAGACAACAGAAATCAGATCCTTATCTCTCACCTTGCACAAGAATCAAATCTAAAAGGTTCAAAGATCTGGGAATTAGATCAGCAACTATACAGTTATTTGTAGAAAAAATTAGATCGGTACTCCATGACATAGGTGTCGACACGACATTTCTTTAACAAGACTCCCATAGCACAAGAATTAAAGCCAAGAATAAATGAGTGGGATGCCATTACATTAAAAAGCTTCTGCAAAGCTAAAGAACCTACAGAATGGGAGAAAATCTTCACATGCTACATCTCCAACAGAGAGCTAATATCCAGTATATACAAAGTACTCAAAAACTGAACACCAAAACCACAAATAATCCAATCAATAAATGGGAGAGGGAACTAAATAGAAACTTCTCAATGGAGGAAGTAAAAAAAAGCCTATAAATATATGAGAAAATGTTCTACATCATTAGCAAGCAGAGAAATGCAAATCAAAACTTCACTCACATTCCACCTCACTCTTGTCAGAGTGGCAAAAACAAAGAATAAGAACTATAACAGAAGCTGGAGGGGTTGTGGGAAAAAGGAACACTATCACAATATTGGTGGGACTACAATCTTGTATACCTACTCTGGAAAGCAGTGTGGATACTCCTCAAGAAACTTGGGATGGAATTATCTTATGACCCGGCTATCCCATTCCCGGGTATTTTCTTAAAAGAGCTAGAATCGGCATAATACAGAGACAAAGCTACATAAATGTTTATAGCACCTCAATTTGCTGTATCTAAACTTTGGAATCAACCCAGATGCCCCTCACTGGACGAATGGATTAAGAAATGTTAGTACATATATACAATGGAGTTCTACTCTGCTATTAGAAAGAATGATATCATGATATTTAAACTAAATGGATGGAAATGAAAATAATTATGCTGAATGAAATATCCCAAATTCAGAGACTCAAGGGTGAAATGTTTTCTCTCATGTGTGGAAGTTAGAATGCAATCATCAACAGATTAAAAGTAGGCTGAGCTAAATAATAACCTCAACATGGGTGAATTTTTACATGAATGGGGGAACCATGACTATGTTGCTGGGGGCTAAAGGAAGGGGAACAGGAAGAGGAGGGAAGAATTAAGGGGGATATCAAAGTAGCTGGAGGGAAGGAGTAGGAGTAGGGGGGTTATCAATCCAGTTGGGAACCCTCAAAGTCCATGAGAAGACCAATAAACATGGGGGTAAATTAGGGGAAACATGGGATCAGGGATAATTCAAAGGGGGGAGATGATGAACTGGCATCAGCCTTGGCTTGCTTTGTCAATATCCATGTGTTACAACAATTCCCTCCAATATATAAGACTATGTTGAATGAATGAAAAAAAAAAAAGAAATGAGATAAACATCCATATACAGGACACACAGGACCCCAAATTGACCATATCAGAATAGAATTTCTCCAAGACATATCATAATCAAAATGCCTAAAGTAGAAATAAAGAAAGAATATTAAAACTTCAAGAGAAAAGCACCAGGTCACATAGAGACTAAGCAATAAGGCTTACTTCTGACTTCCTCAACTCAGACCCTAAAATCATGGAGGGCTTGGAAAGAGATTTTCCATGATCTAAAATAATAAAAAAGAATGCTGCCATTATTACTATATTTAGCAAAACTATCTTTCAAGATCAAAGAAAAATAAAAAGAATTCCCAGACAAGTATACACTTAAAAGAAATTCATGCCCACTATGTCATCATACAAAGAGTATTCAAAGACACATTGCACACAGAGGAATCTGAAAACAAACCATAAAACTCTCCAACAGATGAAGATCACCAGAAGGGCAAACAACCAAATCCAAACATCAAGACACACTCAAATATACCAACCAAACCAAAATGTCAGTAAACTACAAACACATACTCATAGTAACAGAGGATGTGGCCTCAATTCCCCAATTGAGACATAAAAAAGTATCATGCCAGCACCGTGTACACAATGAAGTGTCTGAGCAACGAAAGCCAGATGAAAAACTAAAGAAAATTGATTCTCTCTTTTTCTCTCTCTCCATCTCAATGTCCCTATCTCTTAAAAAAAAAAAAGAAGAAAAAACAAAAAACAAAAGAACAAGGCTGAAGGCATCAAAACATTTGAATTCAAATTACAATGTAAAGCTATAGTAAGAAAATAGAATAGCATTGGCATAAAAATAGACATGAAGAACTATAGAATAAAGTAGAAGGCAGAGAGAGAAACGCATACGTATAGCCATCTGATACTTGACAAAGTGCCAAAAATCTATTCTTTTTTTTTGCAAAACAGATTGACTTTTCAACACATATATTTGGATATCTATATGCCAAAGAATGAAATTTGATCCCTATCTTTCACTCTGCTCAAAAGTCTAATTCACATGGAGCAAAGATAGAATTTAGACTAGAATTTTTGCAACTGCTAGAATAAAATGTAGAGTCAACACCCCATCATATTGGTACATTCACTAACTTCCTTAACAACACCCCTACAATTAAAAAAATAAATCCAATAAGTGGGATGACATCAAATTAAAAAGTTTTTACATAGCAAAGGAAATAATGGCATAAAGAATGAGCCTAAAGAATAGGAATAAATCTTTTCTAGCTACATCTCTGATGGGAGATTAATATCCAGAATATATAAAGAAGATAAAATAACTTAATAGCAAACACACACATACACAAATACATGCACACAAATAATGTAATCAATAAATGGGCAAAGATCTAAATAGAAATTTCTCAAAAGAAGGAACAAAAATATGTGAAAAAATGTTCGATATCTCCAGCAATCATGGAAATGCAAATCAAAGCTACACTAAGATTTCATCTTGCTTTAATCAGAATGATAATTATCAAGAATTTTGGTATTATTATTATTATTATTATTATTATACAAATAATGATAAATGCTGGTGAGGTTATTGGGGAAAAGCTACATTCAGACATTGTTGATGGAACTACAAATTTGTGTAACCACTCTGGAAAGTAGTGTAGGGATTCCTCAAAAAACTAGGAATGAAATTACCATATTATCCAGATATCCCACTCCTCAGTGTTTATCCAAAAGAACTAAGATGAGCATATTATAGCTACACAGCCACATCAATGTTTACACCAGCACAATTCACTCTAGCCAATTTATGCAGTCCAGATGCCCATCAATAAATGAACAGATCAAGAAAATATGGTAATGTACACAATGAAGCTTTAATCAGCTATAAAGAATGGCATTGTAACATTTGCTGGTAAATGGGTAGAAATAGAGAATATTATGATAAGTAGAATAAGACAGACCCAGAAAATCTAGGGTTGTGTGTTTTCTTTTATATGTGGAAGCTAGACCAAAATAAATGAAACAAGGAGAAGAAATCAGATATCATAAAGAAAAAGGGAAATTGATGGGGCACAAGAAGGAGATTGAGACTGAGGGTGGAAGGATGGGAAAGAGGATGGAATGTGGAGTAAATTTAATAAAATAAACATATGCATACATAAATATATCACAGGGAATTCTACATTTATGCATATGTAGAAAGCACTAATCAAGTATAATTAAATAAATGAGGGAAAGAATGATCAGTAGAGTAGAGGAAGAAGAAGAGTTAAAAATAAATTAAGTACAGGGGCTGGAGTGGTGTTTCAGTGGTTATGGCACTTACCTGTTATGTCTTGGAGCACAGGTTCAAACCCCAGCACCACGTAAAAACAAAGTTTTGGAGCAGAAGCAGTGAAAGCCACATGAAAACTAAATAAAATTGATTCCCTCTTGCTGTCTCTCTCTCACTGTCCCCTCACTCTTTAAAAAAATAATTAACTAAATAAATAATTACAAATATAACACATGATGCAGTCATCAAAATTTTTGAGAAAGTATGGTAGGACTCTGTTTAAGAGTACTGGGAAGGGGAAACTTTGTTAAGAAAGCATTTGAGAGAAGATGCTATCTGGGGAGACACTTGACTGAAGACCCCCTTCCAATGGGGGCCAGATGTGTAACTGAGATACCAAGATGAACAATGCAGAGAGGAGTAGAAGAGGAATGGGAGGAAGGATGCAGAGCTGACAGGGTTGTACCTACGGGTCCTTGTGGACCAAGAGTGAGAACTGTGGAATTCATTTTGAGTGTGAGGCATTGATGCATTTTGAGTAGGACTGTGACAGGATCTGAGTTACGTTAGAAACTTTTCTTCGATCAACAGTGACACCAGTCAGGAGGCTTTTGCAGCTGCCCAAGTAAGGTTTGACAGAGAGCTCACACCAGAGTGATAGCAGAGAGGATGGAGAGAAGTTTTTGAAATAAAACTACCTAAAGATGAGAAAGCCTGTTCTGGAATAATCAACAAAAAATTCTTCTTCAATTTCAGCAAGAAACAAAATCATAATCAGAGACCATATCTCTGTTTATCGTGACTGATTTCTTTGATAAGATTTGACATGCTTGTGACTGGAACACTATTTCCTGGAGGCAAACTTGATGAGTCAAGAGATAATCAAGAAAGTGGCTTTGTGGGCATGGGATTTGAATAAGGAAGCTAGATAAATTCAGTGCTATCCAGCTCCAGGGAACACAGCCCCACTCAGCATTATCACAGTTAGAGACTGTTGTGAGAGAGGTCAGAAGTACTTGAAGCTCATTGGCCATAATGGTGTCCCTCACTTCCGCACTAAGGACATTTCTTTGAGATGGGTGTCCTGCTGTCTGGACATTCAGGCCCCTCCTCCCTGTCCAGAGCTCACAGCAACCCAGAATGTTTGCTTCTTCTTCCTCTCTCTGTGTTTCTGTCTCTGTCTCTTTCTTTACCTGGACTCCCAGGGCTCACAGTTTCCCATTTTTCTTGTTATTTCTTGTTATTTTAATTGTGCTTAGAATTAAATTTTTTCTATTATTACCTAGGTATGCAAATGAATGGAGCCATTCTTTCTCCTATGACTCAGGAATGCTGGGCTCCTGCTGTTTCTGCAGAGGCTCATCTCTCTGCCTCTCTCTCTCCTGGATGCCCTCCCTGACCTAGGCCATCTCCATAATGCAGGAAGAGAAGAAGCAACCTGCAGCTTTTTCTGGTCCCTGTGGCCCTTCCAGGGCTTCTTTTCTTTCTCTTTGGCTAGTCTCTCCTTTAGCCAGGGTTGCTTAAGAGAGCCAAGTAGATTCTTTACCTTGTTTGAATTCTCTCCAGATTTTTCTTCTTTTGGTACCACATCTAGAAGTGGAAAGTTTCCCCTTTCCTTCCTCCTCTGGCCTCCATTTCTTCTCCCTGTAGCCTCATCCTGCACCTTTCTTTAAGTATTAATGTCAGGGGGATTCATAGGACAAAGCTCTTTGCTGATAAAGATGAAAGTATGGAAGGGTTCTCCTTAGATTTAGCCAAGTAGCCAATATTGCTCATTTCTGTTCAGAGCTCTAATGTGTGATTGAGAGAACCAATTTTATTTAGTTTTTTATCTGGCCTTTATTTCTCTGACACAGTTGTATATGTGGTACTGGGGTTTGAACCCAGGTCCTCAAGCTTGATAGGCAAGCATTCCAGCAGCTGAGCTAACACTCCAGCCTCAGCAATTACAGTTTTGAAGTTCTACTACCATAATATATTCTTTCATTTTGTTCTCTTTCTTTCATCCGCTATGTGTTTGGCTTGACTCAAACATTCAACACACCTCAACAATGCACAGAATCCTAGATGGCCTGTTGGATTTCATACCTCAAGTACAGTAGATTTTTCTTTTTAACATATAAATTTGGTCATGCCATGTACTCACTTGAAATTCTTAAGGGATCTTCTATAATTTTATTTTATTTTGCATTATGGTAGATTGAACACAAGGGATCTCTATCACAGAAGTACATCCTCAGCCTCATTTTTCTTTCAATTTTTTTGCAGAAGGTCTCTGGCTTACTTACCCAGGCTGGCCTAAAACTTGCCATCCTCCTGCCTTGGCTTCCTGAGTGTGTGGGTTACAGGAATGCACCACAGTGCCCAGCTCCATTTCCTCTTTAATGATGTCCACCCTCCTCAGCAGGGCTGGAAGGCATCCTGGCCTGCTGGACTGTGACCTTCTTACATGTGTCCTGGTATTTCCCACTCTGGGTCTTTTCTCTTGTTATCTCTGGTATAAAACACCTTTCCTTCTTTGTCTGCCTCTTTCTGTCTGCTTATCTATCAAAACTAACCCAAGAATAAAGCTTCTCTGGTACCCCAATTAAGATCAGCCTGTCTTCCTTTGTGTATCTACAAAGCTGTGCATCATAAGATGCTCTCCCTTAACATGTCTGTAGTTATCTATTGATATTTACATTTATATCTCTTGTGCCCCCAAATCTCTCTGGCTCTTAGTTGGCATCTAATAAATATTCAATGCCCAGGATGAAAGAAGACGAAGATGAAGAGGAAAGCAAAAAATGACAAAGGAAAAATAGATGAAATAATGGAAAGGAGGGATAAGGGAAGGGAGGGAGCAAGAGCCAGGCAGAAATGGAGGAAAGCAGAGAAAGAGGACAAAGACAGGCTTTAGTATTATCAGGTAAGTCATTTATATCCACGTTATCAGATGATTAAGCATTTGTTGCAAGAGTAAGACAGAGGAACATAAGTTCAACAAAGCCCATTTAGGATGTTATCACACCTTGGACACTCCCAATTCACTCCTCTACTTTTCCCACTTAAGCCAAGGCTTTCCAAGTGTTCTCTGTAAAAGCATAGTGCAAGTGTAGCCGAAATAAGTGTGTTTTGTTCTATTACTGTTATTTTCAAGATAGATGAGCTAAAATACCTGCTATCCACACCCAAAACCAGTTATCAGCCCTGGCAGCTTCCAGAGAGTTGTTTGACCTCCTGGATAGCTATCTGGGTGCTTGGCACACCAGCTGATAGAAAAGGCTCCCTTGATGATCCTGGAGTTCAGGGTCAGGAGATGCAAGTGTGGAGTGATTCAGAAACTAGGCACTACCTGACATCGACCTAAATGGGAGCTTCTAAAGTCAGAGGCTGTGGCATCTGGTGACCAGAAGGAAAATGAAATACGTGGACAAAGAAAGATGAAGCTTATTTATTTGATTCATGGAAATAAAATATTATTTAGTGGTACTGGAGCTGCTTTTGTGCCATAGCTGCTGCCTTTCTCATCTGCTATGCCTCTGGCTACTGCAGTTAGCAGAAATGGAATCATAATTGTGACAATGATGACAGGGTCAACACCAGCAACACCAGCAACACATTCAGTAATGGGTACCAGACCTGCCAGGGGTCAAACAATAAATACATCACCCAGAACAGTGAATGTAACTCAAAAGTAACCAAAAACATATTTCCAAGGTGTACATCATTATGTCCATTTTATAGAGGAAGCAACACACTTACATAAAGTAGCTTAGCCAAATTTATGTAGTCAGTAACACAGGTAGGTTTAGTCCCCTAATGGCTTCCCATTGTCTTAGAGTGAGTTTCCAAGTCCCTACCATTGCCTTCAGAAAGCGCCCTGTTCACCTTGTTGATCTCTCCAACCGCAACCCTCCTTGCCTACTGTGCTCTGAACGTACCCATCAGCAGCATTTGAGTTTGCATCCACACCCTGCTCACAGGGACAGCCCTTGGGGGAATTTGTTCCCTTTACCTAGAATCTCTCTCCATAGTCCTTTACATTGCTGGTTCCTCCTTCTATTCAGAATTCTGCTCAAATATCATCTTCTCAGAGAGACTTTCTGGGCACTGAATGTGAAATAGATCAGGACAGCTTGCCACACCCCTTTCCCAAAGCATATGCAGGTAAGGAAGGCCATCAGCTCCTGGATTTTGTAACCATATGTCAAAACATCCACTAGACAAAGAGTTTTATATAATCACTTAGTAAGAAAAAGGAATAGACAATATGTCCATTTTAACTGTTATGGTAAATGAGTCTAAGTGGGAGGCCTTGGCAATAAACGTAGAAAATTAATAGGCATAGATTTACTGCTGTGGGTCCACCTACGTATTGAGCACTTTCACATCATTGCCACACATAATTTATTATGCCTAGTGCAAAGACTCAGACCTAGGATGTGAATTCAGCAGTCATTTTACTCCACCTTCTTTTAATAATCATTATGTATCATAATTATACAAAATTTTAAGCTTTTCAAAATGTCAAAAATCTAAGTTGGACTGAAGACAGCTAGGAAAAGATGTAAACTTGGCAATTATATACATACATAGTGCAGATGAGTCAGAGGTTAGGAGTGACAGAATAGCAAAGAGGTAGAAAGAGAGAAAAAGCCTAATTTATTTGTGTTGTCTTGTTAGTTTCTCAGAGAGCAGTCTGTTGACTTGACTTTAATTAAGCTTTCCCTAAGCCTGAGTGTTCTGGGGAGCTCAGTGAGTGTGGGTGTCAGGTGGGAATATGCCAAGAATCCCCAGATCTAATTTTTAAAAAATTCTTCTTCAGAGCAAACATCCACTACACAGTCTGTTGACAAATGACCTGTATCCAGCTGAGGAGTATTGGCTGTACATTTTTGTTTGGAGCAGATAGGAGTGTTTTTGCTACTAGGAATGCTAAATGCTCACCTGGCCCCTGGGTCAAGGACGCAGCTTGATATAAGGAAGAGAGGACTGGAGTGGCTGTTAAGTAGACTTTAGCTTTGCTACTAATGACCTGTGTGACTTTTGGGACAGGAGCGCACTTTTCTGCCTTTTACTTCTGTCTGTTGTCAAGTAGACTACATAGACTGTTATGGGAAAGACAGAAACCCCTAGGATTAAAAGTTTACACTTTCTGCTTTTTATTTAAATTAGGTGAAACATTTTATGCATCCTTTTAAACAAAACAAAATAAAAATAGAATTGACTGTGAATGCACTATTCTTCCTCCTGTCTAGGGGCATTCCACCCTTATTTGTCTAGCTAGTCTCCACTCCTCTCTCTAGATTTCAGCTACATCCTCTTCCAGAAAGCATTTTTGCTAACTGCCTTTGGATGCCCTAGTTGGTCTTCTTTGTGCTCAAACTCTTCTCTTTTATTTTCCACTCCAGCATATCAATTGAGGGCAGGGACTCTACATTTTGTCATTTCTCTAACTCTTGTACATTATATAGAATCTCCTATGTAGTAGATTGGCAATAAACATGCATGAATAAATGAACCAAATAAAAGAACAATAAGGATTATAAAAATTTTTACATTTTTATGATGCTTTAAATTTAATATATTGTTAAATAGACTCCTTTGTTGTTTGCTCCTGCAATATGGAAAGAGAGTGTCAGAAATATTGTTATTACCAAAAATCATGACCTAGGTCACAGGCAAAGCCTGTTGGCAAATCCAGGTGTGAGGGACAGAATCTTCACTTTCCCAACACCAAACCACAGACCACCCATGATAATTCTGTATTTCTGCACTTCATGGGAATGTATAATGTCCATAACTGCAAGGCAGGCTATTTGTATTACAAGAGAGTAATAAAGGAAATGTTGGGATGGCTGCAGACAGCTGGGGAGATTAAAATCTGCCTGGGAAGATGATGCCAAATGCCTGAAAACAGAAGCCACTGCTTGGGACAGGAATGTGAGGGCTGTTACCAGGCAGTACCTAGCTAAGTGCCCAGCATTTAATGTGGAGACATAAGTGCCCCTACCCCTTTTGCGAATAGTTCCAAAGATAACTGGTTCAAGGACATGCACATGAAGGACATTTGCAATTCTCTGCAAACCAAGAGCCCCACAATGAGAAAGACTTAGTGAAAAGAAAGGATGCACCTTACTTATTTCCTAAGAACAAAGTTGTAGGAAAAGAGCTCAAAGAAAGAAACAATTTAAATCAAATGAGAAAAATCCAATATTGGTCTGAAGTTACATGTGAAATAATTATATTTATTTATTGAAATTATTTATTAGACTTACTTACCCAACTGTGATTTACCAGGTCCTGGGCTACCTCATCATTCATTCTATAAGCTATTCATTCTGCTAATTTAGCCCACATTATTGAATGTGTGTTATGTGTGGAACCTTGACCAATGCTGAGGTTTTCTCCATGTATAAGATACACTCTCTCTTAGAGAGCAGGCCAAACAAACCATGATTTAATGGTCATATATTAAATGTACTATGCTATACTAAGCATTTTATGTATAGTTTTTCATCTAAAAATCACAATAATCTGGCAAGGCAAGATTTATTATACCATTCTTAAAGATAAAGAAAATGAGACCGAGATGAAAAATAACTTGCCTAACTTAGTTCCAGCTGGTTAATGGCAGAGCCAGGCTGGGAATCCAGGCTCTTCAGACTTCATGTCCTTAAATCAAACCATCAGTAAACAAGCTGAGGAGCCTATTAAACTGCAGATTCTGATTGAGATCATATGGTATATGGTCTAAGATTCTGCTTGCCTAACAAGTTACCAAGTGAACCTGTGAACACACTGAACAGAAAATAAGTAGAAGACCTGTCTGTCCAATTCTTCCTTACAAAGGGAACTAGATTTCACTCTCTTCTGCCCTCTGACAGCCACAGTCCATGTGGGTCAGGGCAATCTGACCCTGTCTCTAGCTTTAGCTTGCATCTTGATCACAGTTCTTCACCATACCTACAGATTTCAAGTACAGGATAGTCACATCTGGTCATTGGTTCCTGGACATGGCAGACTAGATCATTTTCTTCTTGAAGAAAGATATGTTGGACAATACTGAGAGTCTAGATGAACCATGATAACTCTACCAATTTCCATACTTTCGAATTCCTTTTTTTAAATAACATGAGAATCCCCTCCTAACTGCTAGCCCATATATAAAAAATGTAGATAAATCGGCACAATCTGATTGAAGGTAGAACTACAAACCTCACCCAGAGAAAAAGATTTCTCTATCTCTGTGCAAAATTAATCAAAGAGATGTGTGTCCCTATTTGCAGCTGGCAGCCTTGTGACCATCTGTGGAAATCTAATCCTAGGAAGGACAGAGCAGGAGTCCGATAGGCCTGAACTGAGACCCTCTTGCCTTCTGTTTCTGCTTATATGACATAATAAATTTTCTTATAATTTGTTACAGTTGAGATATTAGGTATCCCCTAATAGCTCATGTGTGAGATAATATATGAAAATTCAGAGGTGAAATGACTAGGTTATGAGTCTTAACCTAAACAGTGCATTAATGCCCTGATAGGGATTAAGCATGTGGCAATTAGGCAGCTATGGTGGGGATGGAGGAGGTGGATCCTGAGGGTGTGCCTTTGGGGTATTTATTTTGTCTGTGGTGAGAGGACTATCTCTGCTTCCTTGAGCCATGCTCTGAGCGACTTTCCTCCAACACAGTCTTCTGCCATGATGTTCTGCCTCACTTCGGGCCCCCAAAATGGGTCATCCTTTTATGGACTAGGACCTCTGAAAGTATGAGCCCTCCAAAAAATGTTTCCTCCTTAATGTGTTCTTGTCAGGCATTTTGGTCATAGTAGCAGACAGCTAACTAAAACATGGTTTAAACCATTTTGAGTTTGTTTTTTAATCCTTTAAGCTAGAAAACAATTGATAGACACATGTATATCTATCTAGACATGTAGATATCTACAGTTCAATGGTTTATGAGCAAGATAAGAAAAAAAAGCTACTGCTTTCATGTATTATTTAGTTTCATGTATAAAATACCTCAGGCATAAAATACCTGTAATCAGGACTCAAAAACAGGAGGATGGGTGTCACAGGTGCCCAGGGAAGCAAAATACTCTTATCTGTGAAAGAATCCAAGAAGAATTACCTGAGGAGTTGACACTTCAAAATGATATAAGAATAGATGGACGGAAGGAAAGGTGTGAGTGAGGACATGCCCGATGGAGAAATGACATCAGACAAGGTGACAAGATGGGAAAAGTTAGGGAATTTCTATGAAAGTAACAAGGGCCTGGCCCTGTCTTAGAATGTGTTAAACTAAAAAAGATAGAGCCAGACTACTTCAGTAATAAATGAATAAATTTCCTTGGAAAAATAATCATTAATATTTATTTAGAATTTCACAGAGTTCAAGAATTTCACCAAGAGTATTTTGTTTGCTTTATTTTGTGTGCAATATTGCAGCAATGCAGAGAAACTGGGCCTGGGTAATGTGGCCAGGGCCATAACTAATAAATGGCAGATATAAACCATGAACTCTCATACATTTTGGTGTTTGACCTTGGAGGCTTGTGGCCACTAAGAGTGCTGCAGCTTGTGAGTGACCATGCCTACCTATGAATGAAGTTTCACTTACCCCCAAAGAAAAAGGAAAATATGGAATTTGCTGATAGATAGATTGGGATTGTAGAACATCATGCTAAGTTAAATAAGTCAAATCCAGAAAGTTAAAGGTCAAATATTTTCTCTCATAAAATAGTTCAAAAGAAGAGGAAAAATAGAAAAAAGAAAAAGGGAAGGGGAAATTGCATCCTAGTAGAAGGGGGATCTGTGGAATAGAGGAACAGGATAAAGGGGGCAGGAGGAGGGATGGAAAGGGGACAGTGTCCTTAAGTGGAAAGTGCATCCCATTTCACTTTTAAAAGTGTGCTGTGGTGGGGTGACAAATTAGACAGTTGTCCCACTATTTCTGCAGACATGAGTGGTGGATTTTCTCCTGACTCTTAAGAAGGATGGTTTGAGAAATAGGAAGTCTGACGGTCCATTTTCAGAATATAACGTTAAGGTTCACATATAAAAGAAGCCATCTTAAGTCAGGGAATTATGAGGCTAGGAGGAAGCCATGTTTAAAACTCTCCAACTTGCTTCTCTTTACCTCTAAAGGCCACCCACTTCCTGTACCCTACCTACCTTCTTTAACTTTCCATACTCTGCCTACCTACATCCCAGGACTTCTTCTTCTTGTATCCTACCTATCTACTTCCTGTTATCTTATTTCCTGTACCTGCCCCTACCCAATACTAGGCAATCACATAGACTGGATCCCTGAGCTCCTCCAACAAGGGTGAAGGGCAGCATTTACTTCAGGCTGTGAATAAATTCTATGGATTTCCTGTGTCAGCATGCTTACCCACCTCCAAGCACATGTTTGGTATTATATTTCTGATAATTGGGAGTCCATATTAGCCTAGATATAGGTCCTAAGTCCCAGAAAGTAATCCTTAGAGTCTTCCCAACAAGCCCATTGGCCAAGAAAAACTTTTTAACAGATTGTGAAAATGGCTTTATTTTCATAGTCAATGGTTTACTTCAATAGACAGTAAAGGTTTCTGAAGAGGGGATTAGTCATATTGTGAATTCTGCAGTATATTTCAACTAGTTCTGAAAAACGTGTGTGTGTGTGCATGTGTGTGTATGTATGTGTGTGTTATGGTGACTGAGAGATTTTAATCAAATATATCAAGATATGAAAAACTAGTGAAAAATTGTTTTTTTAGCTTTTTTGTAGATTTGAATGCTTTGAAAATGCAATATGAGAAACAATCAAACATGTAACAGGGATGAAATAACTGTGGCTAAGCAATGCAGTCAGTGGGGATCAGCCATTTCAATGCGGTTAGTCGGAGCTAGGGGGACTGCCCTTGGTCCTCTCAGCCTGCTGAACCTGTGTGCCCACCCCATCTATCTGTGTTGACCTGTGAGCTGAGAGAGGTACACTGGTGTTGGAGAGTTTTCCTGGTCCTCCCACACCTTCTGGCTCCTACCAACCCAGGCATGGCCATCTCCCCTCTGCAGGCATTTGTCTAATTCTCCATTTTCTCAGCCCACTCTGCCAAACATGTACAGCACTGGGGTGCTTCTTATCTTGACTTCAAAGCCCACTATACATCACTAAGTCAAACTTTATGAACAGGACACATTGGCCGTACTTATATCTAAGCCTTGATATTAAAAAAAAAAACTATCAAGCTACATATACAGTGAATCTAGCTGCAGACATTTTCATTGAAGTTTGAGAAATTAGTGAGGGCATTTAAGTGCTTTTGAGAACGAAGTGAATGCTCTGAGCTTGACTTCAAGGTCCCAAATCTCAGGCCTCATTGCCAGGGACAAACGTGGGATAAGAGCTGGGGAGCCACAGAGAAAAACCATGTAAGCTTGAGGCCTCAGATGAGCCAGTTCTTACTCATAGGAAAGCTCAGGGCTGGTCTTCTTTGGGACTGGAGTAAATGAGGAACAAAACTGTCCCAGATCACACATCCCAGAGAAAATGAAGAGGCTAAAACAAACCTCTTGGAAAATAGAAGCCATCTTAAATGAAGCACTTGAATTTGTTAGCAAAGACCATTTAGTCTGAAATTCCTCTCCTTCCTTTCTCATTCCATTATGAGGCAATGGAACACAAAATAATACAAAGCAGGGAACAGCCAACTTATCTAAATGTTAATGACAATAATTACTGGCCTGGAGAAAATCTTTTAGTTCAACTGAAATATTTCATAAACATCACTGGGAGGATTTGTGTGGGGTTAGCAGTTCTCCTGGCAATGATGGGCCTTCAGCAAGACTAGCTTGGCTTCCCAGAATGAGAATTAGCACTTAGCAGGCTGTCAGAGAAGTCAGAGCTCAGGACAGTCTGAGGATAGTAGCAAGGGACACAAGAGCAGATGTACAATGAAGGTCATGGTGACGGAGTCTGAAGAAGCTGGGGAACACTAGGTATTGTAATGAGTCCAAACTGCAGCCTTGGCTTTCACTGGCCCATCTCCCATTTGTTATGTGAGTCATGCTCAGCTGATGAACTGTTATCTTATTGGTGATATTTTTATTGATATGGAGCAGGTGGAAGTACAGAGAGTAGCAAAGTATGCAATGATGGGGAGGCTAACAGACGTGGCAGCTAGCTGATCTGGCACTAAGAAAGTGCTCTGGGTTCTAGCGGGAGGGAACACTCTGTAGGAGCTCCCTACAACAAGGTTCTCACAGTGTATTCAGCAGGCCAGCTGCACAGGCATCCCCTGGCAGCTTGTCAGAACATGTGATTGCAGACCCTGGACCAAGTCCCACTGAATCAGCAGCTCTGAGTGTGGGGCCCAGCCACGCATGCTTAACAAAGTCCTGCAACGGCCGTTGAGACCAGGTACTAGACCTAACTTCTAAGTTTCTGAAAATTATCATAGTGGTTTCAGACCTGAGATTCAGAGAGGTCAAAAGAGGATACCGGGACTAATACGATGAATCTTGTTCCAGGGATCTTACAGGACTGAGCCATGTACATAAGAAAGGAAAAAGCAAGCATGAATTAAATCAATACTGGACAGAAGGTGATGTGCATGTTCCTGAGGGAAAGAACTGTTTTGGCACAAGGGCAATTCAGTTCTTCTTAAGCAAGCAGTGACTGATTTAACAGTACAACCACCCTAAGCAGAGCTCCAAAAAGTACAATTCATTGTGATTGAGACTGCTTCTCTGTATGCATTTTCTTTTTCTTTCCTTTAAAATGAAAACTTGTCCCATCTTACTCTTTTTCTTTTGTAAGTAGCAATGTATCATGGGAAAAGACTACACATTTCCTGTTACATCATGGGTTAGCTAATGAGATGTAAGAATGAATTATTAATTAGAATATTGGGGAATGAATTCTTGAGGAACACAGAGAATATGTACATAAATTTTGCCATTCCTATTTTTGCTTCAAATGTGGTTGTGATGGCTGGAGCTCCACCATCTATTTTGTGGCCTTGTGGATGTAAGTTACCTGCTAAGTTACTTGTAGGGAGGAAGGCAAAAAAATTAGTGTTACTGATAAATTTGTGAGGTCATAAGTAAGTTCTCAACTGTCTAACATTTACACATTTTCTAAATGAGAATAAAGTTTTATATATTCAAGTCACTTTAGTTGGACCTCTGTTAGTACCAGTTAAGACACAGCCTATCCCATAGTCAGGGAGGTCATTCTAGACCGACTGAACAATGGAAACATGCATGTAGTTGTGACTGTTAATGACATATTTGCGGAATCATCATGTGTTCAGATCAGCTGGAGAGGGAGGTGTGAGTGAGAGCAATTTATAGCAAAGTAAATAAGACTGACCCTTCTGGGACTGCCAGGAGACAACAGATGAATTTTATCTTTTAGAAAAATGAAAGATTCACAGTGTCCTAGTGTGTCTTTTATACAGATGCCTAGACTTAGAAGGACCTCTAAGAGAATTTTCCATCCATTGTCATCCTCCTTTCTATGCCTGCTGTTCTATGAAATGGTGCCACTATCTACTCAGTCACACATGTGGGCACAAAACGGGAGACAAAACCCATTTCTCAGTCCCCAGAGCCTGAATCACCAGGTCTCAGAAAGTCGTCTCCTAAAATGTTTGTTCATACCACCCTGCTCCCATTGGCACCTGTCTATCACCAGCACCCAATTGCCATCCTATCCTCTGTGGTAAAGATGCTGTGGCTCCTCTTTCCCAGTTAAAGACTTCCCCTTCATCCAGGCCCTACACTGTGACCAGTCCGACATTTGCAATGAATCATGCCATTTCCTTGCTTAAACCCTTCAGTGTCACAGTCTTCCCTGCATTGATGCCGTGCAGGATTCCAATAAATGTTGAGAGAGATGAAAATGTAAATATTTGTACATTTTAGAGATATCTGAAAAATGCTAACTTTCAATTAAGCTAAACAGCTTCCATGCTTTCAGAAGTTTTAATAAGCCAATGTGCAATGTAGGCATTTAGAAAAATGCAGAAAACATTTGCATTTGAAACCTGTTCTTAAAGAGTATTTGTGAGATCCAAAAATTGACAACCAACAACAGGAAGAAAAAGTGCCCTGGCATCGAATCAGGCTTCTACTCTTTCACCTGATGCGCATCACCAGGCTCCTCCCTTCTGCGCTGTATGATCCTGATCCTGCAGCCACCTCAGTGTCCACACACCATCCTCAAGAACACCAGCTGCCATTGTCCTTTGATTGAGCTGTGCCTGTGCTTGAAATATCTTTCCCCACTTCACTTCAGAATAAAATTATCCCCTTAAAAGACAGAGCCCCAAAGTCAGTTCCTTGTGGAATTCTTCTAGCTCCATTCTCCACAATTTGAAGCAGAATTTTTAGTTCTCTCTTTTATCCTTAAATTTCTTTGCCTAAATTTACCAGGTAACTCCCACACTATAGGAGAGGTAAGTGTAGAGTAGTATAATTAATTTGATTCTGCAAACACACTGGAAGCATCCTGGAATGCACATTTTTCTACCTACCTACCTACCTACCTACCTGTTCACCTATCCACTTACAAGGATGGGGATATGTATTTCTTAAAACAAACATTTTTGTAAGGCATTTGTAGAGATGTTTTGGGAAGGAGGGAGGGGGAGGGATAAGGGTGGACAATTTGGAGGGTCTTGGGGGGGTAAATCTAATATTCAGAACTTGTATATATTTATTTTTTTCTTTAGAAGCATATATGATTGTTCAACAAATAAATTTCTTAATAAAGACATTTTGAATAAAAAACTAGTATACAAATTTATCTAGAAAAATTATACTAAAACATCAACATAGGATAGAATTATACAAAGATGCAATATCTCTCTATTATTATATCTTTTATAAAAATTTCAGTCCACTTTAGGAAAATAATGAGGAAAAACTGTAGTTTTTAGTGACCCTATCCTTTCCTTAATCTCTGACCCATTACTCAATTGCCCAGCTAGCAAGGTGCTCCATCTACACATCAGGTGTTTGAAGATGGGCACTATATATAATTCATATTTGTGTCCTCAGAACACATCACCGTACTTGGGACTGCAGACACAAGTTCACTGTTTCTCCAAAATAATCTGATTGTCCTTTTTAAACTAGATTTACAATCCATTTCCTATAGAATTTCTTTTTCTATCATAATTCAAATACCTACTTTCTGAGTATCATAGTTTGGATATTAAGTGTCCTCCCAAGTGTGTTGAAGCAATGTTCAGAGGTGGGGCTTTGGTAAATGAATGCATTATGAGGTTCTGACCTCATCAAGAATCAATCCACTAATAAGCTGAATGGACTACTGGGAGACAGTGCAAAGTATCAGAGGTGAAACCTGGTTGAAAGAAGTAGGTCAGTGGGGGCATGACATGGAAGGGTATTTCACGTCCCTGGTACCCCGCTCCCTTTCTCTTTCTCCCCATATCTCTCTTCTTGCTGGCTGCCATGAGGTGAACAAATTTTCTCGGCCAAGCCCTGGTGCTGTGATATTTCTGCCTCATGCAGGCCTAATAGCAATGGAGCTAGATGACCATACGCTGAAACCTCTGAAGCCATGGGCCAAAATAACATTTTCTTCTTTAATCTTCTTATATCAGATATTTTGGTCACAGCAATACAAAGCTAACTAACACACTAGGTACCTATTATACTCACTATTCTTTATAACCTTTATTTAGATATTACTTATAGAATATGATAAAAAGCTGTAAAGTCATTGCTATGAATTGAATATTTGCTATCACTCCCCAATTTAAATGTTGAAGCCTTAATCTTGAATGTGATGCACTTGGTGTTCGGACTTTCGGCAAGTAGTTAGATTTAGATGAAGTCATAGAATGGAGCCTGCATGGTAAGATTAATGCCCTTATAAGGGTGACAGACAGATGGGGTGCCTCCCAATCCCTCCCTCTCTCTCCTCTCTCTCTCTCTCCTCTCTCTACCAGGAAAAGGCCATGTGAGAATGTAATAAGAGAACCCTCAATAAGAATCTACCTGTGTTAGAATAGAACCCTGATCTTAGACTTGTAGAATCCAGACCCCTGAGAAATGAATGATTCTGTTTAAGCTACCTAGTGAATGGTAATTTGTTACAGCAACTTGAACTAAGAGAGAATTTGATGTGCATATCATAATCAGGCAATCAGAACACATACAAACCACTGTTTTGGCATCATAACACACCAGCTTTTCAGAAGAGCCATCCTGAAGCTCTACCAGAGGGCTGAGCAAATAGCATCCAATGTTAACAGAGTAATGAAAAGGGAAGAAAAAGGTGGAATTGGTAAACAACATACAATTATTTAATAGTGTTGCATCTGTAAAAATACATGGAAATGGCTAGAGAGATGGATCCGTGATAGAGCGCTTACCCAGCATGTGTGAGGACCTGGGTTTGATTCCCCAGCACCACATACAACTCAGAAGAGAAAAAGAAAAAAACAGATGAGAAAATAAAGTTAACTCTCTTTCCCTTTCTATCAGTCTCTCTTTAAAAAATAAACACACAGGGGTACTGGAGTGGTTGCTCAGTGGTTACAGCACTTGCCTGGAATGTGCCCAATGCAGGTTTCAACCCCACCACCATGTACACAATGGAAGTGTCAGAGCAACTAAAGTCATAAAAAAATGAAAAAAAATTGATTCTCTCTCTCCCCACCCCCCACCCAACCTTCTCTCTCACCAAATCTCTCTCTTTAAAATAAATAAATACATGGAAAAATTTTATTCTCGCATCTGGACAGTAAAGGCAATTACAATGGCAACTCTTTTTTCTTCTTTTCTTTTCTGTCCCTCACAGTTTGTACCATATTGTGGTTTATAATCACCCATCAAACATTTTTTTAAGTCCCTACTATGCCTCAAACCTTGTGAAGGCCCAACTGTGACTGCTTGATCTTTAGCATGAGTCAGAAGTTGAACTGAAATGACTGAAATGAACGTGTTAGTAACTTCTTCCTATGAATTTTCTTATTTATGAAATCAGCCTGAAAACTAACCAAAGCAGTCTAATTTCTACTGATCTTTCCATGCTCTGCTAAAATTATGCGACTACCTCAAATCTTTCCGTATATTTAAAAATGTGATCAATCTCCTCTTGTCTTATTCTACTGTTATACTTTCAGCACATATCATAGTATTTTTTATACTATTGATGCTTGAATTACTGATTGTATTGGATACCTCATGTGCTTACCCATACACCCCTCAGCTGTGACGAGTATTACTCACCAACAAACAAGAGGCACACTGCTCATCTGCACCGAGCATCTTTCATTTTACCCAGGGATTTCTAAAGCTTATATCTGTGTACCTGGAAGCTTGAGGGAGTTTAACCATATGCAAACCTTTACCCACGTGGAATGGGAGCTGGAAGATGGATACCATCTTCCTCAGCTTCTCAGGTCTTCATTTCTGAAACCCATTCTATGGCTTTTCTCAGAGGGGCACAGAGGATCTAAGCTCCTTTTGCCTAGAAGACAACCTGTTTGATAATAACCACACTGCTGACCTTTGTTCCCTTCTTCTTTTCCGTTTCCAGTCCTCTAACCCTATTCTCTGGGACTCTTTACAAAATAAAATACCTATATGCAAGCCCTTTCTCAGTCTCTGTGTTTGTGGTTGTGGTGGCAGGAACCAACATGCACCCATCTTACCCACTAGGCTGTAAGGGTGCAGAGGGGACAAGGTACATCTCCTTAATTTATCCATCCCCAGCTCTAAGAGCTAGGCCTGGCACAGTTAGGAGTTCAGAAATCTTGGTTACACTTCTTCAACAAAACCTGTGAAGCTCATAAGGTCAGGGATGACATTCTTAATTCAGTCATTTATTTAACAGGTATTTGTGTGCCTTCCATATACCAGGCACTGGTCTAACTGGCTACACACACAGGTAGTAAATAAATTTCCACTGTTCGTGGAGTGCAAATACTAGTAATAAAAGAAAACACAGCAATGACTATGCAGTACAAGGATGGTAGAACAAAAGAAAATACTCTGGAGAAAATTAATTAGGCAGTGGGGCTAATTTAGAAAGAAGATATTCTTTTACATAATGTGGTTTAAGAAGCCACTATAAAAGATTTCATTAGAAACCAGAAACAAGTGGAAGTCACAGTTTTCAGGCAAAATTCAGGCAGAGGGAACTTAGAACCTCGGGGAAGAGGCAGCCCAAGGAGACCAATGTGTCTGGGACAGAAAGAACAGGGAAAGATGGGGAAGAGACAGGGAAGTGAGAAGAAAGTGCCACAGTGCAGAGTTCCTTGCAGGTCATTTGAAACTCTAAATGAAAGTAGACAGGCTTCGGAGAAATACGGGCAGAGGAGTGCTGTGCTCAAGTTAAGATTCAAAGGGATTGTGCGGCTGTGTTGAGAACAGACAGAAGGATACAACGTGGGAAGCAGGAATACAGGTAAGCAGCTATTCCAGTAGCCAGGCAGCATGGCGTGCACTTGCAGCCCTAGCTACTTACGAGGTTGAGGCAGGAAGATCCCCCAAGGGCGAGTCCAGTCTGGGCAACACAGTGAGAACTCATCTAAAGAATCTTTAACTCTACTGTTCTGGTCCAGAATAGTAGATGAAATATTGGTGAGAAATGAACATTTTATAAAACTTTATAGAAAGAAACACCAGGGGCTGGAGCCGTAGCTCCACGATTATGGTGCTTGCCTGGCATGCGCAAGTACACAGGTTCAAACCCCAGCATCCACGTACACAGATAAGTGTCAGAGCAACGAAAGCCATGTGAAAAACAATAAAAACTGGTTCTCTCTCTCTCTCTCTCTCTCTCACTGTCCTTCTCTCTTTAAAAAGGAAGAAAGCAAGCAAGCAAGCAAACAAACAGAATTGACTGCTGAATTGGATGTGGAGTGTGGGATAGAGACAGTTATACAGGACAATTTTAAAATTTTCCATAAACTTTTAAAAAGATAGAATTAAAAGTTTCTAAGAGGAGATACACTGAAGAATAAGCCAGATTATGAAGTTGGTGGAATGAGTTCATTTTAAGGGACTCCAATCTTAAGATATCTACCAGAAAGTCTATCATAAAAGTGATGATGTCAAACAAGGATCTGGATTTGTCAGCCTGAATTGCAGATGAGAGACCTGATATAGGCATTTAAAACTCCACAGGGCTATATGTAGCCCTTTTTTTAGAGTGACAGTGAGAGAGACAGAATCAATTTTATTTAGTTTTTCATGTGGCCCTCATTGCTCCGAGACTCTGCTGGGTCCTTGGTGCTGGGGTTTGAACCGCTTACTTGCACATGCCGGGCAAGCACTGTAACCACCAAGCCACCTCCCCAGCCACTGTTTACAGCATTTTAAACCATTTAACTGGGGGCTGGAGTGGTGGGTTGGTGGTTATAGCGCTCGCCTTGCATGCGTGAGTCCATGGGTTCAAACCCCAGCACCACATACACAACGAAGTGTCAGAACAACAAAAGCCACATGAAAACCTAAATAAAATTGATTTTCTCTTTCTCTCACACTCTCTTCTCTCTCACTGTCCCTCTTTCTTAAAAATAAAATAAAATAAGCCATGTAACTGTACAACAGCAGCTAGGAGAGTAGGCAGAGAGTAGGATGAATACAAGAAGTGAGCCCTAAATAGCCCTACTTTGAGTGGACTAGGAGATGATGCTGAGCCAGCGAAGGGCATAGTGACAAGCAGAGAGAATAGTGTCCTGGAAGATAAGTGAAGGAAATATTTCAAGGAGGAGAGAGTAATGGCGTGTGTCAAATGCTATCGATAGACCAACTGAGACAAGGACCAAGGAGTGACCTTTGGAGTTATCAACACTGCAGTTATCAGAGACATTGGTAGGATCTATTTTGAGGGAGAGGCTGAGATGGATACTCTAATTGGAAAGAGTCAAGAGAGAATGGGAAGAGGAGAATTTGTGACCACATCCTAATCATCTCTTTTTCCTTGGAGATGTGGTATGTTTGTATGAAATGAATCACGTGGATTATGAATTATGTGCAGTACATGCATTTATCTTCGAGACAAGGGCTCATCTCTAGGATAGTACATTTCCTACCATCAGTTTCTGAAAGGTGAAATAATCCAAGTTTGAAAACAACACTCCTTCCGTCTCAACAATCATTGATTTGGTGCCCGTTATATTTTGAATGCAATGCCATAAGGAAGGATCATTTTAATCCTCATTTTATAGACAAGGAAACTAAGACCCCCAAGCACTTAAATAATTAGCCCTCAGGTTGTAGAAACAACACATTTGACCACTTTCTAAGGAAAGGGTAAGTGTTTGGGGAATTCAGGATTTACATCTCTAGGTCCCTTGGGGCTGCAGTTTTATCTATGCCAGCTTTCACTGGCAGTAGGTTCAGGAGTGGGCCAGCTTTCATTAGAGATCAGGGGATTTTCTGAGAAGACTCCTGCAGAGATAAAACCCCTATTGCTGCAAAATAAAAGATAAAGCACGTGTTCCTACATCTGCCTGCTCCTGAGTTTTCTGTAGGTTGGCAAATAATTTCTTCTCAGTCTTTCATCCGCACCTTTCTTTTAAAAGCCGAAAAGAAAGTTCTCTTTGAGTAGGAAAAAAAAGTGGTATCTCTTTTGTAAAGAGTCTGTGTTTATACATAATGTTTCATGGTAAAGTAAATAAAGCAGCAAAGGAGAATACTAAGGCGGCACAAAGCATTTCATCTTATGAATTTGAATTCAACATTGTCTATCCCAGGATAAAATTTCCTTTCCATTTTGATTAGCTATTATTAAACATCATGCTGCCATATTATTTGCCTTTTTACTAGGTCTATATCATCACAGGATAATAAATAATAAAATGGACACTATTACGAACTTTTCCTAGGGGAAACTTAGGCAATCAGGATTAAGTTCTCATTCCATTCTTTCTCTCCTATCTAAGCTATTTTCTTTTTTTGCCCTAGTATAATCAAGTTTTTCCCCAAAATCAAGTTCCAGCTTGAGGACTTGCTGTTTTGTCCCTTTGATATTTGTTTCCATCATTCTATCGCCCATGCTCTTTTTTTCTGGGCCAAACTGCTCACTGAGTTGTTTTCTATACATCTATTCTTCCATTTTCTGCACTATTATGGTTTATATATTAGGTGCCCCCCCAATCTCATATATTAGATAATGCAAGAAAGTTTAGAGGTGAAATGTTTGGGTGATGAGAGCCATAACACAATCAGTGAATTAATCCCCTAATAGGGATTGAGTGGTAAGTACAGGCAGGAAGAGTATGGCTGAACAAGGTGGGATATTGGGGCCATGGCTTAAAGGTATATATTTTGTTCCTGGAGCGTGATGTCTCTTTCTCTCTCTTCTTCCCAGGGACATGTCTCCAGCTGCTTTCTTCCACCACACTCTTCTCCTCTGATGTTCTGCCTCACCTTAGACCCTGAGGAATGGAGTTGGCCATCTAAGGACTGAAACCTCTGAAATTGTGAACTCCCCCAATAAACTAATTTTTCTTGTCAGGTATTTTGTTCATAGTGGTGAAAAAAGATGACTAAAACAAGGATTGTGCCCCAAGTGAATTTATAAAACACAAGATTTGACCACGTTACTCTTCCCACTTTAAAGGTAGCAAATGATTGTACCTAAAGTAGACAAATTGTTTAAACTGCTCATATTTGTGTAAGATCTAGTTCCTGCCTTATTCAACTGCTAATTACATATAATTCTCCCTATCTCATCCCTAGAACTCTGTATACACTCACTGTCTTATTTTTCTGGCTTCTTGTGCTGCTCTTTTCGCCTGGAAAGCTTCCTGACCCATGATTCACCCATTAATTAGTGGCTACTCATTTTTTAGAGCTCAAATCTAATTCATTTCTACTGGGTAGTATTTTCTCATGTATCTGTAAGTCCTTTAGAATAGCTATGATGATATGTTCTCATAGATCCTGGTCTTTTTTATAACACTTATTAAAACTGAAATTAAATGTGTTGTATAATAATTTATCTGATGACCACATCTCTCATTGCAATCTTTAGAAGATAAAAATTGTCATTCCTCATCACTTAGCTCCCTGGTTGATATATAAACAGCACTCAATAAGTATTTGTCAGATGAATGCATTCAAGACTCTCATTTTCTGTGTCTGTGAAAGGAGAAGTGATTCCTGCATTTCCACCTTGCTGGGAAAGGGCGAGAGTATTCTGAAACCTTTTTTGGTGTATGCTCTGTTCACAGTGTTGCCTCTCCCTCCCCGTGTTTCTTTATGAAGTAGACTTTCATGGCGGTACATTTTCATTAGCCTATGTGAACTGAGATTACAGATGGCTAGAACTCAAACTACTTGATCAACCATGAGTCAGTCTCTAGTAGTTGGGAATTGTGTCTGATAAGTCAATTCATTCTGAACCCATCTTTGAGGAGGGGATAGATATAAAAAAAACAAACTAAACATCACACACACACAATACCATCAACAAAAACTAAACCAAAATTAGGAAGGCAAAGAGTGGATTTTTTCCAGAATCTGGACTAACTGGCAGAGAAATTGATATGCAGGTAAAGGAAATAGTGACAGAGATATGCAGAGAGAAGCTGAGACAGAACTGGAGAGAAAAATCTCTAGATGCCTTCTCACTTCCCTCTCCTGGTCCTGATTCTTTTGTGAGGCTTGGCTGGCTGGCTGCCCTTGAACTGGTTCCACGAAACTGCTCTATATCCCTCATAATGAGTTCATCCCTTCCCTACACATCCCGGCTTTTCAGTGTCTATTGCACACAGTAAAAGAATTCTAGCTAAAAGGATATATGAAAGTGGTGATAAAATATAGCAGGCACTCTATGTAACAAGTAATCTGATAACCATAATCTCAGATAGAGGGAAAGATTGATAAAATAAAACTGATTTACAAATGATAATTTGTATAAATATACTTACCTCTGTTGCCCAAAAGAGGTAACCCTTGTACTGGTTGACATTAATTGAATGTTTCCTACTTGACCAGGGCAAGAGCTTTCAGATACATCTCAAATCTTTACAACTCCTCTGTTAAGTGGACTTGCATATTATTTTTATCTTGCACTTGAATTTGTTTTTTATATAATTGCTTTGCCATTTGCCATAGGTAGATGTGGCAATGGGAGAAGCTTTGTGATTATTATTAGATTTTTAATCATTAGAAGCTTGAATAGTGCTTGGTATATTAGTATGCATGAAGACACATTTATTGATTGAATAAATGAATGGCCTTGTTTTCGTTTATAAATCACTCTGAACCACTGTTTCCTTAATTTTAGCTAGGAGATTTATACCTGTCACACAGAATTGGCATATCAGATGGCAGATGTAAAAATAATCTGAAAAAATCAAAATAAATATCAACTGCTTTCAGTTCTCTTAATGGTTGGGTAGGGAAGGCACCAGCAATCCCATCTTAAAATGAAGAACTCCAAGACCAGAGAAGTCAGATGGCAAACCCAAATTTAACAAATATTAAATATTAAACAAATTATTTTTTTCTTTATCTTCATGTATCAAGTATGATTTAGGCAAAAACAGATCTGAAGCAAAATATATTATAGTGGTGGGAACATATAAGTTAGTAAAAACAGATCAATGATGTTGGAATAAATAGACAAAATAAATGGGAAGAAAAATCTACAAAATAGCATGAGCCAAGAAATGAAGAAATTCATCCAAAAGATACAAGTCTCCAGGTGAGGTGGATGTGTGGGCGCCCCCCCCCCCAGCAGCCTCAGATAAGGAACTTCACTTTATGACACTATTTTCACAGGATTCACATATAGAAATCATGTTTATCTCCCTTTGCAAATTCTTGCACCTGAGCTAAAATTAACATCACCAGAGAGAGTTCATGTTGACAATATGTACTCTGGGTATATAATGTGATGAAATGGCTCTTTATCTCTAGGATCTTCCTCCTTCATACACATAACTCCAGTCTAATAATGAAAAAGTAGAGACATGTCTCCCGAGAAACATTATATAAAACATCTGCCCAAAAGATGTCAAAGCTGTCAAGGTTTCCAAAGTTTGAGAAACTATCACAATCAAGAGGAACCAAAGGGACTTGATAAGTATATGTAATGTATCCTGGATAAGAATTTGGAACAGAAAAATAGCACTAAGTAAAACAAATCCCCACCCTGAATCAATCTGAATCAGTTACGGACTTCAATATGTTGATAATAATAATAATGTACCAATAATGGTTCATTAATTGCGACAAATGTGCTATAATAAAAATATGATTTTAGTAATGGGGAAGGTAGAAATGTGGGGAATGTAGGAACTCTCTGTAGAATTTTTTATAATTTTTCTGTAAATCTAAAATTATTCTAAATTAGTAATATTAAATTTAAAAAACAGCATGCAAAAGGGGGTCCTACCATTTTTTGTCTACACCATTGTTTATACACTCAGAAATCTTTGGTTTTTTTTTACAGAGAGAGAGAGACAGTGACAGAGAAAGAATCAAGTTTTATTTTAGTTTTTCACGTGGCTTTCATTGTTCCAACACTATGCTGTGTATGTGGTAGGGATTCAAACCTGGTTACTTGCCCATGCCACGCAAGCACCATAACCATGGAGCCATGGCTCCAGTCCCACGTAGAAATCTTAAAGTATGTTCTTGCAAATGGTGTGATTTGGGAACGTGTTTCATTGAACTAGTCTTTATTGTGTTTTGACTATTGTTAAATGTTATTAAAGCATGGTTGTTTTATTTAAACAGCTAATTTGTCTTTTATCTTTCAAAAGAAGAACCATGCCCTGGGAGCATCTTGTTATTTTAGTCCTAAATAATTAGCCCCTTATTTTTTTCAGAAAGCTGTGTAGGTATTCTCAGTAAATACCATTTCTTTCTTTTTTCTTTACTTCTCTCTCTTTCTTTCCTTCCTTCTTTCTTTCTTTCATTCTTTCTTTCTTTGTGAGTGTGATAACATGTTCCTGCTTTATTCCCCTCTGCACTGAGATAGCTTCTTATGGTCTCTGAGAGCTAATCAGAGTAGTAGTTGAATCTTGAATGACCAGAGCTTCACATGCCAAGCCTTTTCTCCAAAATTCGGATATTTAGATTCCAATAAAGCCGAGAATAAATACATGAAGAATAGTAATTTGGAAAGATTGAAGAACTTTCAAAAATTTCTTTTACTAGGAAGTGTGAAATTACATGTACCACAAATCAAATCAATCAGCAGCTCAGAATCTCACAGGCTCTACAATCAGCAGGAGCTCAGAAGCCTCTCATTGGGAAAGAGACTGAGGTTCAGTGGAAAAGTTCCTGATACCAGAATGCAAAGAAACTGAGGTCTTGTCCTCAGAGAAATCCAGCTTTGATTGCAAGTAAGAGATGTGCACAGAATACAGACTGATCAGGAAGGGTGGGGGTGAGGAAGTGAGGGCCCTAATGCTCACTGCTTATGTTACACTTCCCTGCCAGAGTCACTCCATGACTCCTCATTTCCATTTGGATAAAATCCATAATCCTTAGAGTAGAACGTAATTTTCTCGAGGACCTCATCCTTCTCTTCCTCTTGAGCCTCTTGTTCATCACTTTCTCCATTACACCCAAGTTCAACCATCAGCCAGATCCTTCTTGTGGAGTTCTGAATGAGCAAGCCAGTTACAGTCTCTGTCTTTGCACCAGCCTGCTCAGACCACTCGGTATGCAGCCTCCTGTCTTATCACATGGCAAATTCTGAGATCTCATCCATTCTAAAGCAGTCTTCTGAATGTCCTCATTCTAGAGTAGATGTTTGTGTGCCCATGCATGTTGCACTAAGGTCTATTACATCCCATATCACATTTCCTGAGCTCTCTTTTCACAGCTCTGGACTTTTTGGCAATAGAATTTAGCTCCTATTCAGATAACCCAGGCATATAACACTGAATTTAGCACACAGAAGATATTTGAAAGCTGCCTGGGGATGATGAATAGACAAATGAATGTGACAATTTATGAGGGGAAAAAAAACATTAGAATTTGGAATGAGGTACTTCATTTGAAAAAAAAAATGCCAGGCAAAGATTTCCAAAGTTTTGGGGAACTTTGCTGAACGGCAACTATAAAAAATAATGTAACACTGCAGCCTGCAATGAATACAAAACCTCACCCAAAAGGAAAGACCATAGATGTTTCTAAAATAAGCCCATTGCAAATGCTAGCTATCTTATTTTGTTTGCAAAAAATAAATAAATAAATATCCTCAATACATCAGGCTAGAAATGGAGGTAGAGGACATTCATGAACACCTCAGTACGCCAGCTCTAGCCTCTCACAATCAGGCAGGTATCTGTTCAAGAGAAAGTCTCCTGAAGTGCATCAGTAATTAGGGAGCTAATGGAAAATTACCAGCCAACAAAATCTATGACCGTTCCAAGGACAATGGAATCACAGGCAGAGAGCACCATAGGTTTATTAAGAACAAATCATGCCCGAACATTTTGATAGCTTTTTTGATAGTGGCAGCCCAATTCCTGCCACACTTGCTCCATTGGCTCTACATTGCCTTCTAAATCAATTTAAAATGCCTTCTTTTGAGTTGACCTTCAGGGCTATCCAATATTCAGTTTATCACTTTGCTTTTCTCTCCTCTTCCTAATCCTCCTGCTGGTAGCCCTCCTGGTTCTTTGACTTTGACCACCTACTCTGACTTTTTGCAGGACTAGCACGTAACTGTGACTTTGCACATGGTACTCATTCTACTAGAAAACTCATTCCCTCCCTTGGCTACCTCATGAAGTTCCTGCACCTTTCAAGGTCTCCCTGAAGACACCTTCTGGGACCTATATTGATGAGGCCAGTTTCCAACATCAGAGGTATTTTCATTCTTAGTCATTCACTTGTGTGTTCATCTATTCTAAGCTACAACATAATTCATTTTTTAACTTGTGTATTTCCCCTTGAAGTTGTGAAAATATGGGTCTGGAGCAGTGGCTCAGTGGTATTGTGCTTGCCTGGCATGCATGAGGACTTGGGTTTGAACTCCAGTACCAAATACACAGCTAAGTGTTGGAGTAACAAAACCCAAATGAAAAACTAAATAAAGTTGATATTCTCTCTCTCTTTCTCTCTCACTCTCATTATCCCACTTTCTCTTTAAAAAATAAAATGTCATGAACATAGATGACACTAGAATGCAATTTCTGCTAAGGCAGGGATTTTTTTTTTGTCTTTTGTATTCACTGACCTTATTACCTAAGCACTGAGAACATGCACACACATACACACACACACACACTCACACCCCTTGATTAATGAATAAATTCATAATTAGCAATACTGTGCTTTATGTAGCACATGGCCTGTCCTAAAGTAGCTGCTCAGTTAAATTTTTATTGTTGGAATGGTATAGAAGGTAAGGGACCAAATATGAATAGACAAATTTATATTTCTGAACAGTGACTCTTAATGATAGAGCTCCCTATCTTATAGACACTCCCTTTCAATAATAATCACTTCTAGAAAATATTTCTGGAAAATCAGTTTGTTTTCACTTTTCAACTAAGCTAAATGAAAATAAAAACTGCTTACAGTTTTTTTTACAGTGATGTATACAATACTGAGACTTTACTTGACCAATTAATCTTTATAACTTTGAGGTAGGTGGTTTTCTTTCAAATTTATATTTTTAGATAATTGTATATTAATGTTTTGTTCAAAACTTAATTCTAAGAGACCTCTACAAGCTTCATCTAGTTTTCTGCCAATGATAGCATCTTGCAAAAACTATAATATTAGAGTGAGGACATTGACATCAACAGAGTCAAGATACAGAGCATTCCATCACCATGAAGACCCCTTATGGTGCCTTTTCATAAATAAATTTATTTTAATCCTTAATCCTGCCAACTTCTCTTTTTTTTTAAGAGAGAGGGATGATGAGAGAGAGAGAGAAAGAGAAAGACAGCTTTTATTTAGTTGTTCATGTAGCTTTCGTTGCTCTGAGACTGTTGTGTACATGGTGGTGGGTTTGAACTCACATACTCGCGCATACTGGGCAAACGCAGTAACCACTGAGCCACCGCTCCAGCTCCTGCCACCTTCTCTTTAATCACTGAAAAACACTAATATTTATTTTCTCGCCATTTCTGTTTTTATTTCAAGGAGACGATATGAATTTAATCACACAGTATGCAATCTTTTGTGACTATTTATACTCAGTATTGCTCTCTAGAGGTTCGTTAAAGCCATTGCATGTGCCTTCATGATTTAGCAGGCATTTTAACTGCTGAGCAGTAGTTTGTGGTACCTATATATCACAGTCTGCTTAACCATTCACCTGTTGAAGGTCAATCAGGCTGTTTCCTTCTTTTGACTCTTAGGAATACTGCTATGTGGATAAGCATTTATGTCAACATAAGTTTTTATTTTTCTGGGACAAACACATAGAAATGCAACTAATGGATCATATTATGGATACATGTTTAGTTTATATTCTATATTTTAAAGAAATTACCAAACTGTTTTTCTTATCTACCAGCAGTGTATAAATGATTTAATTTCTCTACTTCCTCCTTAGAGAAGGGTGTTGGGTGTTGTCCCTAGTTTGTAATTTTATTTACAGGCATGCATTGCTACATCACTGTATTTTATTATTTTTTCTTAAGAGAGACAGGGACAGTGTGTGTGTGTGTGTGTGTGTGTGTGTGTGTGTTAGAGAGAGAGAGAGAGAGAGAGAGAGAGAAACAATTTTTATTTAGTTTTTCATGTGATCCTCTTTGCTCTGATACTTTGCTGTGTATTTGGTATTTGGTGCTGGGGTTGGCACTCATGTACTCGCATATGCTGGGCAAGTGCCATAACTGCTGAGCCACCCCTACAGCACCCCCACTGTATTCTAATTTACATTTCTCTAATGGTTAAAGGATTGAACATTTTTATGACCTTATTTGCCATCTGTATATCCTTTTTGGTAAAAATGTTTCTTTATACACTTCCCTTATTTTCTAATTGGATTATTTGGTTTTAAGCTAATGAGTTTTGAGAATTCTTCACACTTATTTTAGATACTAGTTTTATGTTGGAATGTGATTTACAAATATTTTCTTCCATTATGTTTCCTTCCTTCCTTCCTTCCTTCCTTCCTTCCTTCCTTCCTTCCTTCCTTCTTTCCTGCTTTCTATACTGGGGATCTGGGGATTGAACCCAGGGTGCTGTACCACTGAGCTACATCCCCAGCCCTTTTACTTGTTTTTTCTTGAGACAAGGTCTCACTTATAATGCTGAGATTGACCTCCAATTTGTGATCCTCCTCTCTCAGCCTCCAGAGTAGCAAGGACTACAGATGTGTGCCACCATGCCCAGCCTTGTGTTTTTATCCTCTTAACAGAGAAATTGATTTTGATGAATTCTAGTTTAACAATATTTTTGTTTATCTTCATGTATTGGTGGTAAGTCAATAAACTACTCTGACTAGCCCTGGACTTCCCACTCCTCCCCAAACAATAAGCTTTACACACTAACTTATCCAGCCACTGGACCTCTTGCATATTTTATCCAAAAAGTTTTATTTTTCACACTTAGATCTATAATCCACCTCAAATTAATTTTGTATGTGGTGTGAAAATTTAGTTTAGGTTTTCTAAATACAAAGAAAACTTTGGGACAGCAAAAGTGAAGAAAGAATATTATGAGGAACAACAACAAAAATACCTTTCATTTTCTTCTTGAGTCTTGAAATTATGGGTGAGAGGTGACCAAAATTGTAACACTGCTATGGATCTAAATGTATATAGTGAAAATATTTCAGTCAACCAAATTATAAGAGGGAGGGTGAAGGGGCTGGGGTCAGGTTCTGAGACCTCCCTGGAATTGCTGAGAGGGTGTCTCCAGAGGCGTGTCTGTGTGTGTGAGCTCCCTTCTCCTTCTCTTCTACTCATGGGACACTAGCAGCAATTATCCCAAAACCTGAAAAATTCTCTTTGCTTTTCTTCATCGGAGATGTCTTGGTTTCCTTTCATTACTGAAGAATAGCTTTGAATTTGAATCTGATTGACAGTGCTCTTCTTAATGTGCTTCCTTTCTGCCTCTTTGGTTTCTGATGAGAAATCCCTTGTCATTTGAACGCTTTCCCCTATATGTAAGTTTGTAAGTCGCTATTTTTCTCTGGTTGCTTTCCTTTCTTTCTTTTCTTTTTTTTTTGTTTGTTTTCTAATGTGTAGGTTTATGTCTCTTGTAAAATTTGGGGATTTTTAGCCATAATCTCCCCAAACACTTCTCATACCCTCCTCCCTTCTCCTCCCCTTCCAGCACCTGGATGCCATGGGTGTTAGATCTTTTCTCATAAGCACAGCATGCCCAGATTCTGTCTACATGGTTTTTCAATCTCTTCCTTTCTGTTTTCATCATGCCATGTCTGTTGTTCCACTTTCCTACTCATTCTTTCTTTCTTTGTCACCTCCATTCTGCTACTGAGCCAACTCACTGAGCTTTTCTATTTTAGGTACGGTATTTTCACATTCCAAAATTTCTATTTGGTTCTTCATATCTTGTATTTATTTGCTCAGAGTTTCTATTGCTTTTCTGTTTTTTAAATTTTTAAATGTATTTCAAGTATATTCACAATCACTCCTCAAAAACATGCTTATTATGGATACCATAGAATTGCTTTCAGGTAACTTTGTTATCTAGGTATTGGAATTTATTAATTACCATTTTAATTGAATTTTTAGATTTAAATGACTCTTGGTATGGCACTCATTATATTAAGGTTTTTTTGTTTTTTTCCTGAAATTATTCAGAGAGGAGGAAGGGAAGGCAAACTCTCATTACTATGAGTATAAAAATAAGTCCAAGTTCCCCACTCAGTTTCTACAGTCACTTGAGGTAGGGGTGAGGTTCCTCCTTCCTGGAAGATCTCTGCAGACACATCACGGGGCAAGAGTGAGTGGCCCGGTGACTTCTGGGCCATGGTGAATGTCCTGACTTTCATTAAGCCCCCTGTGCTTTTCCCCCCCTTCCAGCAGAAGGGTTGGGGAAACCTTGATGCTCATACCTGGGGAGGAATCCGGGCCCCTTCGTGGACTCCGCTGCACCGAATGAAAGAGAGACTGCTGGCTACTGTCTAGTGAGGATCAAAGTCCCAGCTGCCTGTCTGCTCTTCTCTGACACCATCCCAGCCAGGGTGTGGGTACATCTCATTACACTCATGCTGGAAGTCCTGCACTAGTGTACGGGGACACCATTTATTAGCACCATTTGCTTCAGGGGAGTAGTTATGGTTTAAAAGCATTCTGCCCGCTGGACGGCCCTTCCAGGTCCACTGCCTAGAGAAAGCTGACTTTGGTTGGCTTTTCCTCCCCCTTTTGTCTGTACTTGCTGCCATTTTGGGGTTGCCAACTTCTTCAGCTTGAACTTTTGGATATAGAAGGCAAAAATAAGATTCTTAGATTCACCACTAAGCTGTTTCTCAAGTCCTAACTTTGGTAGGCAGTTAACCTTTCTTCTCTACCTAAGTAGAGTCTCCTTATGCTTTTTTATATGTGATTTTCAGGTAGTTGAGTTGTATTTAGTG
The DNA here is from genome assembly GCA_004027875.1 of Aplodontia rufa. Classification (NCBI taxonomy): domain Eukaryota; kingdom Metazoa; phylum Chordata; class Mammalia; order Rodentia; family Aplodontiidae; genus Aplodontia; species Aplodontia rufa. The sequence continues at coordinate 57,638 of PVKS010004706.1, forward strand.
GGAGGAATCAGTTAAAGTACACTGTCTACTTCATCCTCCCAGAACTAAAAGTGGCCCCGAAGCTGGTGTTATTTGTAGTAGCAGTAACCCATTTTACAGATGAGGAGACCGAGGTAAGGAGAGGTTAAGCATCTTATCCAGAGCAACACAGTTATTGAGTGGCAGAGTTGTTATTTGTTTTTTGTTCTATTTTATTCCTTTTTTATGTTTTAGAGATAGGTCTCACTAATTTGTTCAGGTGGATTGGAATTAGCAATATTCCTGATTCAGGCTCATGAACAACTGGGATTACATGTTTATACATCTACCCTCAGTTCAAAGTCAGTGGCTTGAACCCAGACCATCTAGTACCAGAGTGTGAACACATAGATGAAGCCAACAGTCACAACCCCATTAAGTCTAAAGGTCAGGACTGATCCAGGCAGGAGTGTAGACAGACTGTGAGCCCCACCAGCACTTGGTGACTGGAACTGCTTGCTTAATGGTGTCTTATCCAGGACTGTCCAGGTCCATTCTCCCACTAACCCTTGCTGTGCTGGCATATCTAGAACATTGGCACTATGTCTCCATTTCATCTGCTAGATGGGCACTCCATAGAAACATCTCATTGTTGTCAAAGCTTAGCTTTGACACTGGGAGATGCTTTCCCATTTAACTGCCTGTGATCCAGTTCCAAGCCAGAGAGTTACCCTGAATATTTAAATGAATTTACTCTGTTGAATATCAAGAAGCAGCTTCTTTGAGGGTAGGGATTAGTGTAGCTCAGCCCCCGTACCCTCTGCACATAAGCATTGGACCTGCTTGCCCCACCATACTTCCTTTGGGGTACTCAGCTGGGATCCTCCTTGATTCTCACTCAGCTTCTTGCCGGAAAATTGCACACGATGGAAGCTCAGAGAACTGCAGAGCTAAGATCATTGCAATTATTGCCTTTACAACACCCATTTCAAACTGTGTGTCACTGTTGGCTTGTTTTAAAAAAAATTATTAAGGAGTTGAGTTATTGTTCAATCATAAATGCATATAAAGTAACAATATGTTATGCATTTGTTCTTAAACCAGAATTACTCCCACACTGCCCATACTCCAGTCTCCTGATTCTTCTGTATTTCACCCCTACAAGTGATATGTTTAGATTGTGAATTTTCCGTAATTAATGATTGCATAAGTATTATTTGGATTCTCAGGAGGTGTAAAGAATAAGCTACATTATTGACTGTCACCCTAGATCCCTCCCCATCCTCCCTCCCTCTCCCCTTTTATCTATGGTTCTCCTAGCCCCTGGATTGTTTATTTCTATGCCTTTTCTGGGTCTAATACATGAATTTGAAAACTTTCACCCAAGCCTGGGTTTTGCTCTACTCTTCGCAAATGAGGGAAAACATCCAATCTTTGAGTCTCTGGGTTTGGCTTTTTAATAGAATCACAGACTGTCAGTGCTGGGAATAAAATCCTTCCATTTTACAAAGAAGAAATGAAGGTTGGTAAGCTTATGGGTGAGTGTGTTATTCTACAAATTAATATCATTAAGGTTGCCCAGGAAATAAGTTGTAATTTGATTTTATGGTAAAGTCTCCTTAGCAGACTGTCAGAACTTATTCCCAATCCTCTATATGCACTCTGCACAAAGAACTCTCAACAGACAGAGAGTACCACTTTTGTGCAGTTCTGTTAATATTACATCTTCCAAAGTGCTTTTATGATATATATACATATATCTACATATTTATGTATATGTGTGTGTATATATATGTGTATGTATACATATATGTGTATGTATATGTATACACACATTCTGTTAATATTGCATCTTCTAAAATGCTTTTGTGATATATATATATACGTATATATGTGTGTGTATGTATGTATGTATGTGTATGTGTGTGTGTGTATATATATATATCAGTGTAATGCATTATCAGGACACAGGATGAAATTAGCCCTCAGCTCAAAGCATGGCTCTCTTACTAACCTAGGTGCTTACCCTCCTAGCTGCTGTTTGTTTATCCAATAAATGGGGAAAAGGACAGCACCTACTAACTGGTTATATGATTTAAATGATACCTTTTAAAAAATTTAGCTTGGCATCTGCAAATTACTAACTACTAAATACCAGGAATCTAGAGGCAACATTGGTATGTATACATATTTTTTGCCATGTTGTAGCTTGAGAAAATAAGTTTATCTCCATGTTACAGATAAGAAAAGGCATACACTTTCACCACACTATATTTGCAAGCTTCACACAGGCCTATTCCTAGTCATCACCCAAAGGCTCCACATAGTCAATCGTATTATTCCCATTTTAAGGAGACTGACCACAGAATATGAATGTTATGCAGAAAGGAGCTTTGTGTGTTAGTGCCTCTGTTACACAGAACACTTCCTGACATGTAGGGAGCACTCCAAAACGCTTACTGAATAAAAAACGAAAGTAGAAAAATTATTCTCAAACAATGTTCAGTATTATGTGAGCACAAAGATCTATCATTCCCTGAAATCTGTCACCATTGTTCTTTCTCTAATGTGTTTCTCCTACTGATATTTCACATTATTGAGGGATTACTTTATCTGAAGGGATTGTCTATAATTTATAATTTGCTTTAATAAATTTTTGGCCTTTAACAGATGCATGACAACTGTACTATATTGTTCTGTGAATTATAATTATTATAAGACAGATGCCTGCCCTTTCCCACAAAGCTCAGAGCTTTGTGAACTTTGATTGTAAATTGCATCTCAGTCTCATAAATGGACATTTTTACAAAGTGTGTGAGTGTATATAAGTATGTTTAAATCATACAGTGAGGCACATTCTCACTTAGTTTTGGAGTCAGAATACACAGTAAAAATGCAGAATAAACATAAAAAAGAGTTTAAAACTTTTATTATTCTATGATGTAGTGATCATCAATAAAGCAAAACAACCATAACAAAATGTGATCACTGTCATATGTTCCATTTTTCAATTAGGCAGAGGATTCTTTAAGATGAAGCTCTGCATAAAGACTATTTAATTCTATGATTAGCTAAAGGCAAGTTCAAATGTGACTCTATCATCGTTGGTTGTATGATTTTGAACAAGTTACTCTGTTTATGTTTCATTGTTTGTTTCAAACTTTGGAATGGTGATGATGGTGATAAACATTTACTAGCACACTATGGTACTTACTTTGCCAAGCGATGGTCTAAGCCTTGCTATGTAAAAGCACATTTAATACTCACAATCACCATCTGAGGTAGACACTGTTTCCTTTCTAATTTACAGGGTCTGTCTCACAGGTAGCATTTAGTAATTATCTATATATGGAAAAGTCTGTGCAATTAGTAGTTCACATATGTGATGTGAAGAAACTGCTGTATCTACCTTTATTATTGTGCCTCTATACTATTGCAGTAGAATTTTATTTTTATTTATTTATTTTAATATTTTATCATTTATTTTAATAACATTCCTTTTAAGTGATTGCATAAGTATTATTTGAGGTCTCAGGCTATACTACATAGTCAGTTGACTGTTTCCCTTGCTCCCTCCCTTTCTTCCCTCCCTCTTCCATTCCCATACCTTTCCCTTCTCCCCTTTCCCCTCTATGTCTACATGTCTATGGTTCCCCTAGATTTGTGTTGCTATGTGCTTGGTGGGTCCAATACATGAGTTTGACTACCTTTCACCCAAGCCTGGTTTAGCTCTAACCTCCACAAATAAGGGAAAACATTTGGCCCTTGACTCTCTGGGTTTGGCTATTTTGATTCCTCATTTTGATAAGTTTGGGATCTTTGAATTGAGTTTCCCTGTGGTGGAAGAGGGCAGGTCTGGAGGTGCTTCTTCTTTGCAGGTCAAAGGGTTGGGTTAGACAACACTCCTCTGATGACTACTTTCTTCCAGAGCTGCTTCTGCCTGGAACCTCATTTTGCTGTACCTTTTGTATCTAGGCTCCAGAGTGTCAATCTGGAATCTGTTGGGGGTGCCAGCCTCCTGCACTGTGCAAGAACAGCACGGGGGTTGTGGGAGGATTGCATTGCTGGCTCTTGGGGTCTCCTGATGGGCCAGAAAGGGGCTCCTGCATGCCAAGACTGGAACTGGGATCCTTGGCCGTGACTATGGCCCCAATACATCTAGACCTGGTGGGTATGAGCTGCGGCTGAGCAGCTATGTGTGCAGTGGGTGCAGGGGCTAGGATTGGGGGTTGGAGGTCCTGGGGGCAGGTGTCCTTGGGCTTGCCTACAGGCCCTGGACCTGAGGATTGGGTCGGGGCACAGTAGCTGTGGTTGCACAGGTTGGCTCTGGCAAGGGTCCTGGGCATGGGTGTGTGGTAGAATTTTAATTGAGCTTTACCCCTTGTAGCCTGTTATGGTTTAGATAGGGAGTTTCTGCCAAAGCTCATGTGTGGGAGAAAACCCAACAAGTTTTAGGGGTAAAATGATTGGGTTATGACAGCCTTCACCTGATCAGAGCATTAATCCCCTGATAGGGGCAAACTGGATGGTAACTGTAGGCTGGTGGGGTATGCTGGAGGAGGTAAGTCCCTGGGTACATGACTTTGGGGTATATATCTGGTGAGCTGAGCTTAGTCTCTCTACTTCCTGATGTGATGCCTTGAGCTCCTTTTCTCTACCACATCCTTCCATTCATAATGTTCTGACTCACTTCGAGCTGCAAGGAATGGAGAAGGCTACCTACAGACAGCCACCTCTGAAACTGTGAGTCCCAAAATAAATTTTCCCTCCTCTAAAATTGCTCTTGTCAAGTCTTGTTTACAGCAGATAAAAAGGTGACTAAAACATGGACCACTTAACATTCCATCATTAAAGGGATAAAAAAATGAGCAAATCTTATCAAGTCATGCCCCTTTTATAGCTCTTTCAGTGATTTCTGCTGCCCCAGAAAATATGTCAAACTCTCTAATATCATCCATGGTCTTCTCTTGCCTGCATCTCAAACCATCTTTGATCTTTGTCTGACTTTTGTTTCCCTTAATACACAATATTCTAACAACAATGAATGTCCTTCATTCTTCAAAAATGCTAATGTTCTCCTTCTTTTCCAGAAACCCTGAATTTGTTCTTCTCTGTGCCTGAGTATGTTTTCTTATCATTTTTCTGTGTTCCCTACTAAGTGCAGTACTTTGAGGACAAGCTCTTTGATTTATTTATCATTGCATGCTCAAGACCCCTCTTAAAACAATGCATGAGTTAGAAACTTCACATATATTTGTTAAATGCATGAATACAGTTGTTGAACAAAATTTTAAGGTACCATTTGAGCAAAGTTCTCAAAGAAGTGAAAAATGAACCACATGCATACTTGGAGCATAAAATCTTCGGGACAAAGAGGATTTGACTGTGCTTTCAAGAATTGAGGGGAAACCATTCGACTGAATGGTTTCTCTCATATGTGGAAGCTAGAATACATGGGGAAGCAGTAGGTTAAACGGTTAAACTAATAATATCCTCAAACTGTGTGATTGTCAGCATAATAGGGGATAGCGGGAGGCATAGGGAGGGGATGGGGTGGGGAGAGGGTATTTGAAGATCTCCTAGGATACTGGAGAGTGGGAATATAGGCGAACCATCTCAGAAGCAGAGGTTATTCCTCCAGGAGATACCCATTTTATGCAAGATTTCTCCTGGGGGTAACTGCAACAGGTGAAACTCAAGGTGGTTATTTATGTTTGGACATTACCCCTGGATAACTATGTATAAATACTTTGGTTATTGATGGTCTGATAATGTTTCCCTCTCATTTGTATCTCTATATACTCTTAATTAAAAAAAAAGAAAAAGAATTGAGGGGATACCTAGGAGGCTGGTGTAGCAGTACAGCACTGGACGCAGGGGAGAATAGTAGCAGATGTTAGGATTACACCATGTAGCAATGTGTAGGATAAGGCAGGGACTCAGATTTTATTCCACATGCACAAGAAGCAACTAAAGGGGTTTAAGTAAATAATGCCTAGAAGAAACCTAGCATTTATTTCTTGAATATACATCAAATTAAAGCACATTGGCAAACTACTTCAAGATTTCTCAAGTGAATTCATCTAGAATTAATAATTATTAGAAACATTAAATACATAAAGTCATACACTATTTTATAGATGATAATTTAATCCCAGACAATTTTACCAAAATTATAGAGAAAATGTATGACTACAGAAATGAGAAGAGATGACTTTTGACTCCCTGCCTGGTTTATTTTCATAAGGATGAAAAAATACATGAGTTTCTTGGTAACATATAGATGAGCTCCTGAAAAGACATCATAGGTATAAGAAGGAACTTGTAGTGTCATTGAGCTTTCTCACATTAGAAAGATCTGTACATTTGATAGTTTCCAACTAGACTATGCTAGTTTTCAAAACAAGTACAGTGTAGGATTCTTTCATTCTCTGTATTTCTCATAGCAATGCTCCAGAGGCTGACTCACGTATCCTCAGCAACGGTCATACAGCACTGAATATGTAGTTCACTTCTGATTCTTTCCTAAAGTGGTTGCCAAATCACTCATACCTCTATCAAGTGCTTCTGACCCACAATTTTGTGAGAGTGCCACACTGGGTACAGGTATGAGAAGGATGAATATGACATGGCACTTTACCCCAGGGTGACCCATCTTAGGGAGGGTGACGGACATGAGAGTGAGTCAGTTATCAGTTAGCATGTGAAAAGGCCATAATGAAACAGACATGTCATTTAATGGTTTATCAAATGCTTTATAACTTACTAAATGTAAGTATTAAAATAATACTTTGAATTTATTCGGTAAGTGCTACAAGTACTTAATGTGTATTATCTCACTTCATCCTCTTAATGATCCTTTTATTATCCTGTTATATAATCTTGCCATTTTTTTTCATATGAGGAAACTGACTACAGGGAGTCAATGACTTGCTCAAGGTCAATCAACTGGTTGGTAGTAAAGCCTGGGGTCACAGACTGACAACTTGACTCCAGAAGCTATACCGTCAATCACTCACATAAATTTGATTGGCACTGGCTTATTTTTAATTTTCACAGAAAATCTATAAGCCAGGTTTTATTTTACCTCTTATCCATAGGCAAAGAAACTGGATCAAAGGGAATCAGGTACTGTTCAAGGTCACCATCAAGCTCATGATAGACTAAGTATTTTGGTTCTAAATACTGTCTTATTTCCAGTGGAATATTTTCCCTCTGCATACATTTTTGTGTATACGAGAGGGCTGGATGGACATGGTGATTATATTTTGACTAGTCTGAGGGATGCAGGCAGAGGACTTAATTAAGGAGGAGATACATCCAAATGGGACCATCCATCCTATTTGAAAGTTTTCCTAAAGTAGGATATTTGCCATCATGAAACAGCATGCTGTTTCCAGACAAATACTGCTCTGGGAGAATACAAATGCAACTTTTCAATCAAGCTATTATATTCTGGGTAGTACCTGCCAATTGATTTGAGCATTCTTTCCCCACCATTGCCAGGCTGAACACTCTCAAACAAAAATATACTCAGATTCTCTTGGAAGCAGTATTTGCTGACATTTACCTGGGAATCTAACTAAATATTGAACAAATACAATTGTAACTGAAACAAGCAAAGGGAATTTGAATAAACTTCATGCAGTATTTTGTAGATAAAAGGAGCAACAGCAATATTATTGCTAACTACATATTCATTATCAGTGCACTCAGAATTTAGATATTCAATACGTTAGCACTTAATACCCTATGAGACAGCTGTCCACATTTCTCTCAGATCATTAAGGATTTGAGCCATTGGATCACAAAGATAAGAAGTGACCCAAGGTGGAATGAAAGGTAAACATGATAGCAGAATAGGAGTTCTTATCCTTCCCCCAATATAACACTAATATAACAATCCCAGGGACTTGGGAGACTGAGGCAGGAGGATCCCAAGTTCAAAACCAGCCTCAGCAACTTAGCAAGGCTCTAAGCAATTTAGTGAGGCCATGTTTCAAAATAAAACAAAAATCAAAAGGGCCAGTGATGTAGCTTAGTGGTGAAGTGCCTCTGGGTGCAAACCCCATAACAACAACAGCAACAACAATAAGAAGATCTATCCCTGGCATGTGGATCCTCCCGTGGGAAAGAGAATGAATGAGCATCTGACTTCCCTAGCCTTTCAGAGGCCTGTAGGAGGCCTGCATCTGTTCACCCTGACCCAGAACAAGGGGTATCTGCATGGCCACATAATTTGGGAGTGGGTGAGAAAAAAGAAAGTGGGTGGGGGCTCTCAGGAACAAGCACACACAGCTTAATATAGACCCTGGCAAGAGGCCCACATTCGAGCTCTATGACCAGCTGTGCTCTCTGCACTCACATCTTAATTGCAACATTTTTTACAACAGTGAATGTATGAACCCAACTCCAGCATAGATGAATGGCTCAAGAAAATTAATGAACTTTGACAAGGGTATCAAGAATATGTAATATAGAAAGGATAGTCTCTCCTACGAATGGCACATGCCTGCAATCCCAGGGACTCAGAAGGCTGAGGTAGAAGGATTGCAAGTTTGAAGTCAGACTCAGCATGCTAGTGAGGCCCTGTCTCAAAATACAAAATGAAAAATGCTGGGAATGGGAGGATGTGCCCCAGTGGTAGAGTGTTCCCGGCTTCAATCTCCTGTGTCACATGCACCTATACAAAAAGAAGAAAGAAAAGATGGATGAAAAGGAAAGAAAAGAAAAACAGAAAATCATCCACACATTGAAATATTATTCAGCCTTTGAAAAGAAGAAAATAAAATTTGTTTTGCACTAGGGAGTGAATCCAGGGATGCTTAATCACTGCAACACATCCCTGGCCCATATTTTTTTTAATTTCTTAATTTGAGACAGAGTCTTTCTAAGTTGCTTATGCCCTCACTCAGTGGGTGATACTGACGTCAAACTTGCCAACCTCCTTCTTCAGCCTCCCAAGTCACTCGGATTACAGTCTGACATTTTTGACAACATGAACAAATCTTGAGGATATTATGCCAAGTATGTAAGCCAGACACAAAAAGACAAATTCTGCAACCCATAAATAAATCTATGCTCCTACAGACAATTGATTTTTGACAAGGATGCCAAGAATACACAGTGGGAAAAGGACAGGCTCTTCTGTGAGTGCTATTGGGTAACAGGACGATCACATGCAAATAATGAAACTGGATCTAGAATTTACATCATTCACAAAAACAAACTTCAAATGAATTAATGAGTTAAATGTTCAACTTGAAACTGTAAAACCCCTGGAAGAAAACACAGGAGAAAAGCTTTGTGACACTGATCTTGGCAATGATTTCTGAGTATGACAGACATCAAACTTCAGACAACAAAAATCAAAACAGACAACTTAGTGAGGAACCATACAAACTAATAGCCAAAAACAAACAAACAAGAGCAACAAAAAATTATAAAGTGGGCACAGGTGCGAATGAACATTTTTCTAAAGAAGGTAAACAAATGGCCAATAGATATGTAAAAAACTGTCAAAATTTCTAATCATCAGAGAAATGCACATCAATCCACAATAAGAAATCACCTCATACTATTCTGATGGCTATCATGAAGAAAGGAAAACAAAAGAGAACTGTGTTGACCAGGAGGTAGATAACAGAATCCTGGAACAGGGGAGGAATGTTAATTGGTTTAGGAACTACCAAAAATTATAAAGAGGGGGCTGGAGCGGTGGCATGTGCAAGCATGCAAGTTCAAACCCCAGCACCACATATAAAGGAAGTCTCAGAGCAACAAAAACCACATTAAAAGCTAAACAAAATTGATTCTCTCTCTCTCTCTCTCTCCCTTTCTCTTTGTCACTGTCCCTCTCTCATTAAAACAAATGAGTTTGCTTATAAAAATTATAGAGGTTTTTCAAAAATTAAAAATAACATTAATTATTGAGTAACTTAACTTCTGGATATATATCCAAAATAAAATGAAATTAGGATCTTAAAGAGTTACATGCACCCACATATTCTTTGCAGTATTATTCAAAACTGTCAAGACACAAAAGCAACCTAAATGCCAATCAATTAATGAATGGTTTAAAAATATGAAATATACATACAAGGGTATACTATTTAGCCTGAAAAAGAAGAAAATTATGACCCACCAATGTAAATGAACCTGGAAGGCATATTCAAAATGAAATAAGCCAGACATAAAGACAAATATTACATTATCCCACCTGTTCATGATGAATCTAAAGTAAAGACTGATAAAAACAGAGTCAAATAATGGTTTCCAGGGACTTGGGGAAGGGAAGAAATGGAAGGTGTTTTTTTTTTTTTTTAACAACTTTATTTAGTTTTTCACATGGCCTTAGTTGCTCCAATACTCAGTTGTGTGCGTGGTGCTGGGGTTTGAACCCGGGTCCTCGTGCTTGCCAAGCAAGTGCCAAAACCGCTGAGCCACCACTCCAGCCCCAGGAGGTGTTATTTTAAGTGAACAAAATTTCATTTATTCATGATAAACAAATCCTCGAGAGCTATTGTACTGCATATTGCTCATAGTTACCTATACATACTCAATTTTTTCTAAGAGGACAAATTTAGTGTTGTGCCTCTACCACATGCATAAGCAAAATATGAAAAAAGAGGGCAATTCTGTGAGGACTAGGTAAATGGCAGAGATTGTGGTGATGGCTTCACGGGTGCACACATCTCCAAACTCACTGTTTAATATATTAAATATGTGGAGCTTTTGTAGGTCAGTTATACTTTAATAAAGTAATTTTCAAAAGGAGTCTGCTAATAAATCGGGTTTATTCTTAAAAAGAAATAGTGGCCAAATCAGGAACTGAGTTCCAGTCTGTATAACCCCAAAGCTGCTGCTCGCCCTATACTGTTTCCTCTTTCATTTGGAGCTGATGCTGCAGAGCAGTCTACCACTTTGGATAAATCCATGGGTCGTACATTGACTGGGTGTCTGGATGTGGAGTCATGCAGTTGAGGATTAACCTTAGACATTGTTATTCTTGAATTGAAAATGCATATTAAAATTCAATCACTTTATTCTCTGCAGTGAGCATTCATATTCAATGCTTCTGATTGACTCTAGCCCATTAAAGTAGTAAGATTTGAAAGATGAGCCCATAAGTGGCTTCATTAGTATCTCATCTTACAGATTAAGAAAAGCAAAGGTAAGTGGGCTGGCTGCTGGAAGGTCATACCCAGAGACATGATGGAGAGTTTGCTCATCATTTAGATTTACCTCACATTTTACAATTTCCCAGTTTCTCTACATTCTTTTGGCATTTTTTGAAAGTGTCAAGGTAAACCCTCAATTAGATCAGGTACCACAGAACCTCATGCCCTGAATGACTTCTAACAAAGGCTGGGCATCTCTCTCCCTTGTTTAGATTGTGGTGCAGCAGCAACCTCCAGCATGTGAACTGGGCGCCCTGTATTTGCAATCTCATGCACATTTACCACTCTGAATGTCCACAGAATGTTATGACAAATGTCCAGTGTTTAGGACATGGCCATGATTCATGTATTCTCACATACAAACAGTTGTCTTCCTTAAATCAAATACCAATACGACTCAAGTCTTAGAAGAGTAAATATAGCAAAATAAAGCACTGTATTTACTTGAAACAAATTTTGCAAGAATTGAATTTTCGCCATTTAATTCCATTTATACTTTCCATACATATTTTAATGAGCATTTGCTATATGCAATGCACTATAGAAACTCTGGATATACTTTACATTTTGTATAAAAACATTCACTTATGTGGGAAAAATGCTTTGTCCTAAATGTTAAACAATTTATACTTAATTCCATTCCATTCTCAAAATAACAAAGCTAGATTCTAAGTTCTCTTAAAAAAGAGGAATCTGATTAGATCATTTTCTGAAGGTCATGTGGCTTCCTCTCCGTATGAACATTATAAGCCAACCTCTGGTCCAAGAAAAGGATATTCACCTACAGATAGTCATTCAGTGTACCAGGTATTCCATCCAACTTAATCACAAATTTTTAAAATACTTATTGCATTAGTGCATTATAGTTATTCACAATTGTGGGTTTCATTTTGGCATATTCATAAGGGAATGCATCTAATATAATTTGTTGCATTTCAGTCTCCAGTACCTGGGAAAGTTTTAAAAGCTAAGTCTAGCTGGTTTGATGGCACAGGCCTGTAATCTCACTGACTCAGGAGGCAGAAGTAGGAGGATTGCAAGTTTGAGGACATCCTCAGCAATTTGCCAAGACTCTCAGAAACTTAACCAAACCCTGTCTCAAAAAATTATATATATATATATATATATATATATATAATTATATATATTTATATTATAACATTTATATATAATATAATACATATTATATTATATAATATTTATATTATAATGCATATAATATATAAAGGGCTGGCGATGTTGCTCAGTGATTAAGTGCCCCTGAATTCAATCCCTGGTACTCTCCCCTCAAAAAAGTCCAATCCTATATTTCCTAGACTTTTATACTTAGGGTTCTATATGAAAGTTGTTCTGTCTATTTGTGGTATTTGACTGAAATCTGAAAGCAGAACTAAGATATCATTTTTCAGAAATTCTTTGCATCTATGCAGTCATGTGTGGGAATATGAAGCTTCTCTGCAGAGTTGTCCCATACCAACTTCAGAGGGTGGCTGGGAAAATGATTGATGGCAGCCTGGTGGCAGAGCCTTCATAAATGGTTTCTCATTTCCTGATCTGCATGTGTAGGTTGGCATTCTCTATGCTTTGGGTGTCTGCAATGGGTGAAGCAACGGTGCCAGGCTCTTGATTGTGGCACAGCTTCAAAGGTAGCCCAGGGGTTGTAGCTCCCCTATGGATGAATTATATCATTTGAGAGTCTTTCCTAGAGACTTAGGTTAGACTTTATTTCTTCAACCAATTAATGAATCTTTAGTCCCCTGGTTCCTGTTATTAAATCTATTCTTCCTTAAAATATTTACAGCAGCATCTGTTTTCTGTATTCAATCCTGAGTGACACATTGAGTAATGGACCCTACTTGTTAAAATGTGTTTGCCTAAAAACCCATCTTGCAATTCTTTTTCCATTAGAGAGGGAGGCGTTGTCAAAATATTATTGCTTTCTTCCATGTCAAAGATGTGGGTCCTAGAAACAACAGGACCAATCTATGACAAAAATCTCAATACTCTTGCACCTTTTAATCAGTGAGCAAATTAACAAGTAAAAGATTCATCAGCAATGCTTTCCTATTGTTTCTGGATTCTTCAGCTTTCTTTTTCAGTTTAATCATGCAAATTGATCCTGCTTCTTTTTCTTCTCTCTCTTTTTTTTTTTACTTGTAGTCTTTCTTTTCTTTCTCTCTCCTTCGTCCCTCTGTCCCTCCCTTCCTTCCTTTATTTTTCTTTCTTTCATTCTACTGTGGATTGAATTCAGCGGTGCTCTACTACTGTGCCACATTCACAGTCCTTTTTGCTTTTCATTTTGAGAAATGGCTTTGCTAAGTTGCTTGGGCTGGCTTTGAACTTGCAATGCTCCTGCCTCAGCCTCCCAAACCACTGGGATTACAGGCATGCACCACCATGGCTGGCTAATTTTTTAGAGATAGAATTTCATCAGGTTTCCTAGTCTGATCTTAAATTTCCAATCCTCCTTGGGATTACAGATATACAACAACAATGCCTGGCTTGCTGCTACTTTTTGAGTACAAAAAGTACTCAAAAGAAATTTTGATTGGGACCTTAGTAAACCATAATCATTACATATTCTTATAAGTATATTCATCCCTGTGTTTTGAATTTGTCCATTCAGTTGAAGAAACCCACAATTGCTGCAGATAAGTACCTAATGAATTTAACTTTAATTATTTTTATTACAAATAACATAATCATAAGTTTTCTGAGCCATTTTATCCAAGTAGTCTGTTTATAAAATGTTTAGAAGTTTGACAGTATGTTAAAAGAAAAAAAAAGTGTTATGCTTAGTAATGCCCTGAGTGTAGAATACCTGCCAGGTAGAACTTGCACCCTGAAGCTGAAATGCAAATACTCTTGCCAGCTGTCCCCATGCTCTGTTTGAAAGGCTGCTTTCTTCCTGTCCTCTTGGCTCTGGTAGCAGACTAGTAAATCTTCCATCCTTTAGTCACTGCCAATGACTCAGGCCAGAGCAACAGATGTGAAGTACAGCCCTCCAAGTGGGGAGTCTGACAGATGAGAACCTTTTCCTGGGACTGCTCCTTTCCTGTCCAGGCTCACTGGCAAGCAGGTGAATGGCTGAGAGACAGCAGGCATACCCCAGAATCCAGGGCAGATAATGCCACAGTTACAAATGCTCCACCAGGTTACTTTTTGTTGGCTTCTTTAAAGCAACAGGTGTTCTGTCTGCTATAGAGAATCATGGTAAAGTTCATGCCTAAGTGGACAGGAAGAAGGTCTCTGTGAATATTTGTGGTGAAAATTAGATTGACTAACCTGGAAACTCATTTGTGAGACCATCATTTGTTCTTAATGAAAGTCTTTCGTAGGCAGCACTCAGCATAGGACTTTTTTTTTTCATTCTATCTTGTCTCTCTCTTTCTCTCTCTCTCTCTCTCTCTCTCACACACACACACAAACTAGACACTAATAAACCACAGCAGAGCTGGCACTGTAGAGATGCAATTGCAAAGGATTTTGCATCTGAAGTCTGAGTAATTGAGAAGTTTTTTGCAGTTAGTTAATTTTGGTAAGAAAGTACAATGATAGGCATTGTAGGACATAGACAATGAGCATAGACACTTCAATCAGGTTGGCAAAAGTAGTGCTGCTGAACTAGAACAAGACAACAGCATTTCCTTTAGACACTGAGCTGATGGAATGAACTAATTCCTTTGTTAGAGAGTGGATGAAGATGTAAATCTTGTAGCATTTGGTGGTGATTTTTTTCCTTTTCATGTGTTAATGGACACACCCCAGATATGCCATAAAATACAGCTAGTCACCTGGGACACTATGACTGAACTTTGGAGACTCTTCATATAGTTCTCAAAAAATAATCCCTTCCAAATTTCATAAGAAAATGTATGAATAAACACAATTGAAAGAGCAGTCAGGAATCAACTTTCCTGTGCCCAGAGTGTAAGACCTTGCAGTACAAGCTGTTAAAGAAGTTCATTTTCTGTTCAAGTGACACTCAAGGTATGGAAATCTTCTGATGTCTAATGGACCTTTAGGCTCCTGGCTTCTTTAACTTTTATATACTTTTCTGTGACAATCTCAAAGCCACAAGAATACATGCTTTTTATCAATTTGTTATTTATTGAGTATACACATGCTCCTGGATGCTGTTAAAGGAACACAGAGCTTAGCAAAGGTGAGAATTCTCCTTGAGAAATGCCTTGAGATGGAGGTCCTTTAAATCTAGTCTTGGCTAGCCGTCTGCTTTTCTCTATTGGTGTGGAGAAGGGTAAACTGGAGCACAGTGGGTGCCTTAAGGTCCAACACCTACCTAGGAAACTGTAAGGAATGAGAACCACACCCTGCTGCAGTGAGCACTCTGTTAGATATGAAGGAGAAAATTGGAAATTCACACTTACTAAGAGGCTACCCTATGTCAGGGTAAGTCTAATTAAATATACCATCTCACCTCCTTCTCAAAACAACATTAGATCTAGATATTTTTATTCTTTGACACAGGAAGAAACCAGCACTCAAAGTCTGGAATGACTTGCATAGAAAGTATTTGAGTCCCCTTCACTCCAGAGCTCCTTTTCTACTGTGTGGTTTTAGGTCTGAAGTCAGATTTAGTTCTTCTCTCTGTCTTACCTCTACTCTCCAATCAGCAACTTCAACAATCAACATGGTCAACTGCCAGGATTTCCCCCCAGGAATTGCTCAGTATTGCTCTGTTAGGTGTTCTGTCCCGCATCCACTCATAGGAGCTCACAGATCACATCCTGAACCAGTTGAGACATCGCTTCTTCTCACCACTGGTCTTCCCCTAACAGAATACTTTTGGTGCTACAAGGTTAATTTTCCTAAAGCCATCTTGTTCATATAATTCTGTGATTTAAAAAATGAAAATGGATAATACTTCATCACATTCTCAATCATGATTATATTTCATATCATGACATTTAATATCTTCCATTATGTGGCCACAAAGCATGCTTCAGGTCCAGTCCCCAGACATGACCTTACATCAAACTATCTATCATTCAAATAAGAGATTTAAACCCACAAGAAACTGCTAGCCCTTGGAGTTGTTTGTAGTATGATTACCACGGGAATTCCTTATCCCCTGTTTCCATCTAAAGTATTAAAATTATACTGCTCCTTAGAGGTACATATCAACTGTCTCTGAAAGTTGTTCTAAATGCTTCCAATAAAAAAAATTTTTGGTTTTAATGCCCATCTTCCTCTGAGTTGAACAATAAAAATGGGAAAAATGAAGCCAATTGTGTGCTTAATATATATTAGCAGCATTATATTTTTTAAAATCCCATTTCATCATACATAAATTTAACAGACTTAGAAATATCCTCATTATATTCTACAGATAAGGAAACTGGCACGCAAAGATACTAAGTAATTACTGCAGTTTCCTAATGTTAATAAGCAGTAGTGTGGGAATAAGATCCATGTCCACCTGATTTCAAGATGGAATTTTTTCTCTATTCCACAGGTATTTGTAGAGGATCAATTGCTGACTCTGTCTCCACATCCTTCTAGTTTGACCTATAGAGGCCTTTAATAAATCTATATTACATATAGATATAGATAAAATTAGTTTTCAAATTGAGGAAAGATCACTAAATTTAAGTTTTAGTCTATTATAAAAATTAGAAAACACAGATACTTTGGGTTTGCATTTCCCCCATGAAAAAGGAAAACTGGTTTTATCTACCCATTATGAGTTCCCCCTGTACTGGCCAATGTTCTCCAGTGTGCAGTGGTCTCTCTCTGTCCACTGCACGTTATACCATTCTAATGCCTGCACATCTGTTGTAACTTCTCTATAAAAGTTTATTTTTTCTCTTCAAATTTGTAATCTTCATCAATAATTGCCCCAATGCCTGCAGTACAGAACAATGAGGATATTTTTTTAAAAGGTAACATTTAAAAGCACAATATTTTGGTTTCAGCAAGACTTTAGTTTGATTTTCAAATTTATTATACTAGATCTTGGTCAGATTCATCAATTTCCCTTTGTCTCAGTTTCCACTCAGCATTGGTGTATAAATTATATAATATGTACAAAATAAAAATTATGTGACTGACACATAATAAGTGAGCAGTAAATATTAATTTTTATGATGGTTATAATTATTGGAACTTAAGCAAACTGAAGCTATTTCATTATCATTAATAGAAGTAGCAAAATAAGACAGATAATAATTAATAGTCTGTTCTCTTACTGAATGGATCACATCGTGCTCTCTTTTTCTCTCCTTTCCCTCATTTTTCACAGGACAAAAAGTCAATCAGAAGCTGCTAGAGCAGAGAAAAGCAAATCACTTTGGCACCTGAACAACAAAGCAATGTTAGTTTATTTTCTTTGTAAAAAGTCATCTGTTCGCAAACCTCTTTTATGAAATACCTGTCATAGTCTATTTTATTGAACGTTACTCACTCAGGTTTTTTTGGCCTCAAGGTCATTCCATTATCAGTTCCTACATCACCTTCAGTATTGGAAATGGACTGGGGGAGACGGAAGGGAAAACACACACACAAATACGCAGCACACTCACCAGATGGACAGCTCAAATAATAAAGGTGATTTCGACCCACAGCAGGCGGAACTCACATGTGTCCCTGCTGCAGATGAAACGGCACCAGTGACATGTTCTGACAGATCTGGAGAGACACCTTGCTATCAAAGGTGCCTGAAGTCAGAAGCAGCTTTCAATCTGATCACCAGATCTTACACAACATAACAGGAATATGTTTTATATGTTGTTTCCTTTTTATTAACATATTTTTCACTTTCTTAAAAAATAAGAAATATCAGTAACCACAAAAATACTCCCAAATGCCTCTTCCCATCCTGAAGAAAATCCCAAGATCCGAAGCACATTGCCCAAACATCTGCAGCTCTTGGTTGTGCGCATTATGGAGCTGACCAGATGATCTAATTTTTTACGTGAAAACTTGACTGACCATCATGTGGGCCTGTCTCAAACACATTTGGAAATGGGTGAGTTTCACAGACTGCTCCTATTTCTGAACACTGCTTTTTCTCTCTTGCTGAACAACTAGAAGCCTCTTTCCAAAGCGGGTCCAAAGTCTTATCAGTATATGATAGACAAACCTCATTCTGGCCTTTAAGATGAAGGAAAGTGAGCTAGCCAGCCCTCTGTTCATAGTGCACACACATGATCTCATTGAACTTATAAAAATCCTGTGATGTACCAACGAATTAATGATGAGAATGGCAGTGGCAACAATGATGGTGATTATGGTGATGGTGATGATGAAGGTCATTTCATAAAGGAGAAAATCAGAACAGACTAGCAATGAATACTTTATTCAGGATCATACAGCTAATATGGATTTTACCTAGGACTCAAATTCAGGTCTAACTCATTTCTTGATATTCTCCTTCCCCCACTTCCCTGTCAGGTCACTTCCCAGGACTCTGCAGCAGGAGCTTCTGAACAATCAAGGAGTTCCCTTCACCTGTCTTCAAGCATCCTTCCTGTTTTTCCACTTCTGCCAATCAAGCTTCTGATTAACTGAGACTGTTATAATAATATCTATATTCCGGGCACAAAAATGGAATTGATAAATGTAGGTAAAATAATTGAATTAAATACATGAAAGAGAAATGCTTTCTAAACTCTTTGGTTACATATATGAAAGGACTGTGGTCTAAACTGCTTAAACAGAGCCAGTTTATGGATACAGAATGTGAAACCTAAGGTCCCAGTGAAGCCTAGGATCTATAGGAATGACATTTTTTAAATAGTAGATGACAATTCTAGGGTAGGACAGGTGTGTGATTAGACATTTCTTATTTTTAAAATTGTACCATACTAATCAGATACGATACTTCTAAACAAGTGTAACATATGCCTTCAGTTATAGGAAACCCAGGAAGCTCTTTTATGTTGAAATATATGTTTATTTTTTCAAAATAGGAGTGTCTATTATATACAACTGATACAGTTTTCCAACTAGTGTCAAAAAGCAAGGGCTTTATGGTAAACACCCTTCAGTGTAAAGCTTCAATTTGGGTATATATCTTCACTAATAGGATTGTCTAATGATCCTAACAGCAAATCAGCTTGTTTAGTTATCCTCAAGCATATTCTCTGTTCTATAATGAAGATGTCCAAGAATGAGAATTTTCTGCTCAATCACCAAACATTTTTTTTATTTTTTTCTTAGAGAGGGACAGTGAGAGAGAGAGAGAGAAAGAGAGAATCAATTTGTTTTTTTTATTTAGGTTTCAATTTGGCTTTTGTTGCTCTGACACTTTG
The DNA here is from genome assembly GCA_004027875.1 of Aplodontia rufa. Lineage (NCBI taxonomy): Eukaryota > Metazoa > Chordata > Mammalia > Rodentia > Aplodontiidae > Aplodontia > Aplodontia rufa. The sequence continues at coordinate 77,049 of PVKS010004706.1, forward strand.
TTGTGTACATGGTGCTTGGGTTTGAACCTGCGTCCTTGCACATGCCAGGCAAGTGCTGTAACCATTTAGCCACCACTTCAGCCCCCAATTACCAAACATTTTATTGATAGAGACAAAAATTCCAGTTCTCTTATCATCTATGAAATAGCAGTCATTTTAAAAAATAAAAATAGGGTTTTCCTGTAATATCTATTTTTGTTTAGATGATAATATAAGTCATTCATTTATTTAATCTTTACCTACTTTGCCCTGATTTGACTGTAAAAAAAATGCTAGAGTAACCCAAAGTTTTTAGAGTTTTCAGCAATTCTCACTTAGAAGGTTATTTCCAACCAGACACCAATGACAATGGAACTAGTAATTACTTTTATTTAAGTGAAACTAAAGTTTACAAATTACTTCCACACTCATTATGTAATTGAATTCTTATTTGAATTTTCGTCAGTTTTAAGCCACCTTATCTTTCTCATTGAAAAACTGTGAGAAATTGGATGTTCATAAGGAATAAACACTTTGCTGAGGAACACAAAACTAATGCAGAGTTCATGGAGTACTTTCTGAAGCAACTATCAGAAGCTAAATAAACATAACTTACAACTCGAAAACTCTACCCAGATACCTCTCCTAAGACTGAAATTTAATCCCCTTGCCATTCAGACATCATTATTTGGACATGTCACAATTATTTCTAAATGAACTCAGCATACTGTAAATGTGATCTACTTTTGAGTCCCTAATTTCAGTGCATGGTACCTCCAACCATGAAGAAGGGTCCTAAGCCTCCCTTGCACGTCCCACCACCTCTATGTCCATTTGGTCATCAATTCAGCTGTTATATACTCCAAATGTCTTTAAAATCTGTTCAGCTCACACTACTTCTATAGTTCACATCACAGTTCTCTCTGTACTGGGGAAATTGGTGCTGAGGTTGAACATGCTGTGTTTTCTTGCATGCTAAGTGCACATTATGTTATTGAGCTCCCTCCCCAGCCCCTGCATTTTTCTCTTACTAAGGACTACTATAGTTATCTTCCAATGAATTCCTGTCTTCCAAACATGTTATAATTCTCAAATGGCTCACAAAGAAAAGTATAAAGATTGTGTTGTAAGTTTCTTGCTTCATAAAATGGAGATAACAGTATCTGTATCTTATGTGTTCTTGTAAGAAAATAATTAGATATGGATGTAAGAGTGGAAAACATTTTAATCATTAGCTGAGGGGAGACAAACATCTCCTGGATCTTCTTAATCCCTAACAGTCCCAACTTAGTTGAGAATAAAATAAAATAAAAACTTATTGTATTTATTGAAAGTGTGGGAAAACTGAGGTGCAGAAGAGAGATGAGATGCACTCAAGGTTGGTTATCAGTGATGCTCAGAAATGTTTTCACAGAAGTGTCTAATTGCATATCTGGGCTTCTTTCCTGTTTTCTTCCTTTTTAAAATTGTTTATTAAGGTATTGAGTTATTGTACAATCATAATTGCATATAAACTAACAATATGATAGACATATGTTCTTTTTTTTTAAAGAAAGAGGAATAGTGAGAGAGAGAGAGAGAAATAAAAGAGAGAGAAGCAATTTTTATTTAGTTTTTCACATGACTCTCATTCCTCTGACACTTTGTTGTGAATGTGGTGCTGAAGTTTGAACTCATGTACTCACACAGGATAGGCAAGCACTGTAACTGCTGAGTCACCGTTCCAGCCCAATAGGCATATGTTATTAAACCAGAATTACCCCCACATCACCCACACTCCAGTCTCTTGATTCTTCTGTATTTCACCCCTACAAGCAATATAAATGCTTAGATTGTGAATTTTCCAGAATTAAATGTTGTATCAGTATTATTGTATTCTCAGGGGTGTAGGGAGAATGCTACATTATTGATGGACTTCCTAGATCCTCCCTGTTTTCCTTCCCTTTCCCTCTCCTCAATCAGTCCAACCTCCCCCCACCACAGATCTCTGGTTCGTTTAGATTATGTGTTGATATGCCTTTGCTGGGTCTAATTCTTTCTTCACCAATACCCAATTCTGGGGGAAACTGGGAAGTAGGGCTTGTGATTGAGTGTGACCTGGCTACTCAGATGAGGAACTGGAGCATATCTTCCAGTCATGGTATGCTTTTTTTCTCTTGGAGTTCCTCCTCAAATTCTGGGACAGAGAGACTGAGCTAGGGCTGAATAGATTAGAATGAATCAGACACTTGACTTCCTCAAAGGAACTAATGAAAATGGTACCTCAGGAGCTGGGAGGAGTACAGCAGCCCCAACACTGATTCAGATGAGTCCCTTTTCCTCAAACCATGTATCTGTAGACTGCTGAGGAACTTTTTAATTGTCTTTCATCAAGTACCTGGAACAATTTATTGTCAGGACAATAGAGGGACAAACACAATCACTATCATACAATGTTTTTCAAGTGTGGGATGAAATCATGTTTATTAACCCCATGGAGCAAAGCATCCCACGCAAAAGAGCCCAAAGTGAAGAAGTAAGGCAGGGCACTGTGATCACGGGGTTGGTCAGAACTGGTACATCATGGGGCCAAGGGTGTGAATGCTAGAAGGGGAAAGACCCATCTCCTTTAATGTGCTTTACCACATGGTGGCTTCCAGTTCAAGGATAACGAAACAGTGCTACTGGGATCCTTCCAGCATGTCTTCTGGTGGTAACTTATATGCTTTTCTATATCTCCCTAGTGGAAGATTGCTAAGCCATCAGGTATATGTATGTTTTCCTTCAGTTGGTTTGACAAAGGATTTATAAAGTTTACAAAGGAAAGTACACTCCTGCCAGCACTGTATAATAGCTTCAGTTGTTCTATAGCTTTGCTAACATTTAATACTATTTGTCCTATTCATTTTAGCCATTCCATTAATTTAAAATGTCATTATGGTTGCTCTTTGTATTGTTCTAATGAATGAATACTGATAGTTATCTTTTGTAAAGTGACAACTTCTGTATGATCCAATTGGAGTTTTCTTCTTAATGATTTATAATTCAAATTTATTATTTTGTACACAAGTCCATTTTTAGATCTATGTATTACATAAGTAACTTATTATACACGGTGACTTGCCTTTTCACTTAAGACTAAAATTCAAAGTTCAAATGCTGTTTAACTTTATGTCTTATTCAAAATGTTTTGAGAACTCCAAGGTTATTAAACTCCTGTATTTTTAAAGTTTTGTCTAACTGTCTTTTTTGTTATTCATTTACCATTCACATTTATATCTACATCATTTATAGAAAATTTTTTCATCTCACTACATAGTATGCTATCTTTAAAATTAATCAAGTGATTTAAAACTTGTGGGTTGGACTCCAGGCTGTCCAATATTACCAATCTGTCTGTCCATATTTCAAATAATGACACATTATCTTAATAACTCCAGTTTGATGCTAGGTCTTCATATGAGGAAGTGTAAGCTCCTCATCTTTGTTCTCCTTTAAGTTTTTCTTAGCTACCCTTAGATCTGTTTAACACAGAGAGAGTTGTTCCTATTAAGTTCAATTGTTTAAGCAATTTCCCTTTGCAGTGTATGTGTGTGTTCATGTGTGTGTGAAGAGAAGGAGAAGGAGACAGAGAGAGAGAAAGAGAGAGAGGGGAACCAAAATTTTTACTTATGGAATCTTGAACTGGGCTCATCTACCTTTAAAACGAAATATTGCCTATATTTTTCCTTGACTTCTTTTGCCTTATACGTAGACTTCAGAGTTTTCTATCATTACAACTCTCTTCAGCCATGATGCTTTTGCCCATACTATTCCCTTGCTATGTAATGTTTTCCTGCTCCCCCTTGCCATCTAATCTTTCAGCTGTCATCCCAGGTAATGCTTCTTTTTTTAATTTTTTAAAAATTTTTTATTGAGAAATTTATTTGTTGAACAATCATACAAGTTTTTAACAAAATAACATAAAATGTATATAGATTCTGAAGATTAGATTTACCCCCTAGAGTGCCCCCGCCCAATTGAAGCCTTCTCCAGGTATTGCTTCTTAAAGGAAGCCTTTCCTTACCAGTCTGGCTCACAGCCTTCTATACTCCACACCTTAATGGACCCTCCTTGTTACTATTCAGTAACTTATATCGTAGATTATTTAGCAAGTGTCTATATGCCACCTTGACTTAAGGTTAATAATCATGCCCGTTTTGTTGATTATTTTATATCCAGCACCTAGCACTAGCACAGTGCCTGGTATGTAGAAGGTAGTAACTAAATATCTGTCTGAATTAAGAACCTACATGAAATAAAACTGTCTGATATGTCAATTCATGGAATGGTGTAGAAAAACAAATAAGTATTTATGGTTAAACAGATATGAGGTTGAAAGTAGGTGAGAGTATTACCAGTAGTATAAGTCTGGGAAAGTACTATGGGTACTCTTTCTGTGCCTCAATTTTCTTATGTAAAATATATACCAAATACTTTGAGAACCTGCTACATGATGGGAAATAAGTCAATGACAATTTTTAGAGATCGGAGAACAAACTACATCACTGGCCTGTTGACTCTTTATTCATTGTTCCCTCTATCGCTTTGATTCACTTCAATCTCTGTTAAATGACTGCAAGGCCAAAGAGCAGTCCCTGATGAGAGAGCCTGGCAGTTTCCAGATGTAGAAACATCCATTTTTAGGGAATAGATCACTAGCCTCATGAACCTTGCTCATTCCGTCATATCATTTTCTTTAAGCCTGAAGCACGGGAAAGCAATCTTCCTGGAAGGTAGAACCATTTTGAACTAGAGGATACTCAAAGTCCATTTCATTAGACTTTGGCTATTAGTGAGAACAGAGGCTAAGCAAAAAGTGAAAAAGTAACAATGGTGGGGAAAATTTTGTAAGGAATTGGTGCATTTTCCACTTCCACAAGTTTATATCTTTCAAATGTTTTACCATGCCTAACAAGAGATGGGTTAAAGTGGGAAGAATCTGTGAACTATCATTAGAAGGAGCAAGAAGACTGGAATTCTTGAAGAGCTTGGATTGAGATAGCAAAAGCATCAGGAAATGGCATAGTTGGCATAATTTACTCAGATTATCAAGCTAAAATAATCCACAGTATCTGAGCTCTAGGATGAAAGTCAAACACCCATCAATGTACGTTCCTGAATATAAATTGGCTATCATGCTTTGAGGTCCATATCCTGAAGAATTTCCCCTATGGTTTCTCAGCTTCATAGTTTCTGATCTTACACTTAGGTCTCTAATCCATTTTGAATTGGTATTGATAACTGGAGAAAGACAAGGTTCTAGTTTCATTCTTGCAGGTAGATACCTAATTTTTCCCACATTATTTATTGAAGATATGGTCTTTTTCCATATGCTCTTGGCTCCTTTGTCAAAAATTAATTGACTATTGGTGAACATGGTTATTTCTAGGTTCTCTCTCTTGTTCCCTTGGTTTATGTGTCTTGTACACTATAACTGTAGTATACTATGAATGACTTAGAATCCACAGGCAACAAAAAAAAATAGCAAATGAGACTACATTAACTAAAAAATATCTATATAACATAAGAAAAATGAATGGAGCCAAGAACAAGAAACAGATAAAATGCTTGCAAACTATATATTTGACAAGAGGTTAATACCTAGAATATATAAGAAACTCAACTCCGTAACCAAAAAGCAAATGACCCAATGAAAAATGTCTAAATAGACATTTCTTAAATGAGGACACACAAATGGTCAAAACATAAATGAAAAAGTGCTTAATATCATTAATCATTGGGTAAATGTAAATCAAAAACACAATAAGATATCACTTTACTTCAGCAATAATAGCTACTACTAGAAAGACAGAAAATTTAAAAAATGATGAAGTTGTAAGGAAAAGGGAACTTTCATACACTGCTGATAGGAAAGTAAATTAGTAGAACCACCATGGAAAACAATACAAAGATTCCTCAAAAATCAAAAATGATAAGCTGGGTGTGTCTGCATGCCTGTAATCCCAGTGGGTTGGGAAGCCGAGGTGGGAGGCTCACAAGTTCAAAGCCAGTCTCAGAAACTTAGTGAGGTCTTAAGTAAATTAGAACCTGTCAAAAAATTACAAAAAAGAAAAGGTGATATAGTTCAGCAATTAGCTGCCCTTGGGTTCAATTTCTGGTAGAAAAAAGAAAAAAGCATAACTACCAGGCTAACCAGAAATCTACTACTGAGTTTACCCAAAGGAGATGATATAAACATCTAAAAGAAGCCCTCTCTCTCATGGTTATTGCAGCTCTATTATCAACAGCTAGGATAAGGAATTAACCTAAATATCTACCATCAGAATTTTTTTGTGATATAATACATATATATGTGGAAATTATATATATATATATAATACATATATATAAAACACATGATGATGGAATATAATTAAGTCATAGAAAGTATGAAGTCATATCATTTGCAATAGAGAAGGACCTGGAGGACATTATGTTAAGTGAAATAAATCAGGTACAAAAACATCCCATAAGCTCACTAAGAAGTGGAACCTGAAAACGTTGACCAAAAAGTTGAGAGCAGAATAATGATTAATTCAGACTGAGGAGAATAGTGGGGAGGGAGGAGGGGTTGAATTCAATCAACAGGCATAATGTTATTATTTGACAGAAGGAATAAGTTCTGGTGTTCAGTGGCACAGCATAATGAATATAATTGACAATATTGTGTTATAAATCTCAAAATATTTTAGAAGAGAGAAATTTGAATATATTCACCATAAAGAAATTATAAAACTTCAAGGTGATAGATACGCTAATTACCCTGAAGCTGATCACTATCCAAATGTATATATGAATCAAAATGTCACAGAATACCTCATAAATATGTACAAATGTGACAACTAAAACATAAGTTTAAAAATATTATTTTCATACATAAATGGTTACTCTACAGCATTTGTTCCTCAAGTGTATGCAAATAACATTGGAGTACACAGGGGTTTTTCTCCTTCATCCTTAAAGATTCTGGAAATCAACTCTGAATCTTGGATAAGGTATGAACACATTTGTATTACATGAAAATTTTTCTTCATTTAATTTTCTATGGGTCTTCAATAGTAAAACTCCAAGTGAGATAACCAGTTGGTGGGCTCTTTTAGAAATATCACAGTGAAAGAAAATCCTATCCTCTATGACAACATTCTGTTTTTTTTTTCCTTTTGTAAATTTTTTTAATTTTTTAAATTTTAATCTTAATTTTTGAACAACCATACAAATTTTTAACAAAATAATATAAAATATGTATAGTTTCTGGATACTAGATTTACCCCCAGGAATGCCCCCTACAATTTCCCACCCGTATCCCTCCCTTCCCTTACCCACAATATCTCTAAAAAACTATTAGGCTGTATAACATTACACCTTATCTGGATTTAACACATGATAATAGACCACCTTTCTCAATGGCCAGGGTCTATTTCCAGCCTCCACAGATGAGCGAAGACATTCGAACCTTGGTTCTCTGGGTTATGCTGATTTCACTCGGCATAATTTCTTCTATAGCCATCCATGTACCTTCAACGGTTGATTATCATTGTTTCTAATTGCTGTATAAAATTCCATGGTATATATGTACCACAGTTTTTGGATCCATTCATCCAGTGAGGGACATATGGGTTGTTTCCATAGTCTAGCAGTAGTAAATTGAGCTGGTATGAACATAGATATTGCTGTGTTGCTGCAATGTGCTGATTCTAAATCCCCTGGAAAGATACCCAGGAGTGGAATAGCAGGATCTTATGGTGAGCTCATTCCTAGTTTTTTGAGGATTCTCCACACTGCTCTCTAGAGGGGCTGTACTAGTCTGCAGCTCCACCAACAGTGTATTAGTGTCCCTATCTCTCCACAACCCTCCAGCATCTATTATTGTTTATTTTCTTCATTTTTGCCATTCCGACTGGTGTAAGGTAATATCTTAATGTGGTTTTTATTTGCATTTCTCTGATTACTAGAGATTTAGAGCACTTTCTCATGTATTCATTGGCTTGATCAATGTTCTCTGGTGAGAAGTTTCTATTTAGCTCTTTGGCCCATTTATTAATTGGGCTGTTAGTGTTTTTGTACTTGAGGTTTTTAAGGATTTTGTAGATTCTGGATATGAGATCCCTGTCAGAGGAATCATATCCCATGATTCTCTCCAGTTCTGTAGGAAACCTCTTGACTCTTATGTTTGTTTCCTTGGCAGTACAAAAGCTTTTTAGCTTTATGGCATCCCATTCACTGATTTTTTATTTTATTTACTTCACTTTTGGAGACATGTTGAGAAACTCTTTGCCTACTCCCAAATGCTGAAGTGTTGGACCTACTTTGTCTTCTATCAAGGTAGCTGGTTTAATTCCTAGCTCCTTGATCCATTTTGATTTGATTCTGGTGCAAGGAAAAAGACATGGGTCTAGTTTCAACTTTCTGAAAGTGGCTGACCAGTTTGTCCAGCACCATTTGTTGAAGAAGTTGTCACTCCTCCATGTAATATTTTGCCTCCCTTTGTATGACAACATTCTTAATGGCCCATATTATGCTGCCTATAATTATAGTCTGGATACTATATGGACTGGACCAGAGACTTATGGGAGTCAGTACAGGTTAAGTGCTCTGACTTGAATCAGAGTGCCTGGATATGAATCCTGGTTCCACCATTAATCATTTACATGACATTGGGCCTTTTATGTAGCATATCTGTGGCTCAATTTAATCAACTATAACCATACATCTGTATATTAATGAATACATATATACATATATATCTTATTAGCCAAAGTGCTTGGGAAAATAAGAATCCATCATTAAATGTTCTGTACATACATTTACATATTGTTCCCAAAATAACAACACAGGTATCCTTCAAATCTTCATCTTTAAGGGTTACCTTGTTCCATCATATTTAAAAAAAATATTAAGTAAAATACTCTGTAAAACTTACCTTTAGTAATAGAAGTTGTAATATGGGTATTTTTTATGGTTTGCGGAGTGGGAAATATCAAAATTGAGTCTTCTATTTGCTAAAAATGACCTAAAACTTATATGGGTGATGGTTACATGAAGATAAACATAAAATTCAACAACCTGTATATTTAAGAAGTATGCACTTCACTGTGTTCATGCTACAAATGTGATAAAAGAATAGTGAGTCCTCAAAGTACCATCTCAGTGGGATGTGCATACTTCCCCACTCCACAGGCTCCATGATTCCAGGCGGCTCACATATCTCTAATTGATCTTATGTTTTATGGACTCTGCTAAAATCCCAAATGACTCACCTCTCCATTTTGAGTTGGTATTTGTATATTTCTGCTCAACATTTTTATTGGTTTAAAGAGAACAACCACTTAAAAAAATTCCTGAAGCAATACTTACAAAAGGATTGGGGCTTACCACAGGGGATCATGATGATTATAATTCATCATAGCACAACACTTAAAGTTGCACACTACATTTGGCCTTGCACACACCTGCCCCTGGAAAACTCTCCTGGCTTCTCTCTGGGCTCCAACCTCTCATTACCTTGCTCATTGTTTTCATCTACATCTCATTTCTTTCTCAATTCTTAGACCTCTTGCCTTGTGCAACCTGACTACAGGACTGAAGACTTGCCATACTTCAACCTTCATGTTAATTAAACCCTTTCTGCTTTCTCCTAAATGTAGGCTGTTTACTTAAGGGCAGTCAGGGTTTGTGGCTTAAATATATACTTATATACAGTATAAGCCATACATACAATATGAATTAAATAGTTGTGCATGCATGTCTGTATGAATGTATGCATATACATACATAGCATATAGATAGGTACAAATATATGTGCATATACATACATACATATCCTTAATTGGAAGACATATGTTCTTTTACATTATAAAATATATGATATTGAAATTTACTTTATAAAACAAAAATATAACCACTGGGCTGAATTGTATGTACAATGTAATTTGTCTCTGCCTGTGCACATACTCGTGCATATATCTGTGTGCATGCTATTTACTCAAAATAAATTACTTTGATTTTAACATTGCACAAAGTGTATATTTGACTTAAATTTGGATCTCTAATTGTCATTTAAACTGACTTTAAAAAGATTATACAGTACTACAAAGTTCCATTGAAAGGAAAATTTATTGTGTATGCCAAAGATTGTCTATCATACAGCAGGCATTGCAATTAGAGTCGGTAGAAACTGTCAAATTTCTGGGAACAGATAGTGGTATTTTCAGCCATAGGAGAGGTTAGTGTGACCAATTTATGCATCATGAAGGACTACCTCTCAGGCACATAACATCTATCTGTCAAAAGACTTTGGCTGGCTTGCAAACTGAGCTATTTTACTTTCCATAATATATAATCCAGTTAGAGAAATTTCAAAATGCCAAGCTCATCCAAGTGTGGAAAAACCCAGTTTAAAAAAAATTGGTTTAAAATGATTACATCAACCTGAAATGGCAAAGTGGCTTTGATGACAAGCAAAGGTTATGGGAAATGGAATGCCATCACAGTGACATTAAGCACGCTACTTAGGAGCTAACAGTGAATCATGCATGACTTTTTGCTGGTCATACTAAAGAAGAGTACTGTTTCTAATTGTGCAGATAAATGTATATTAGTATTACCCCATTTTAGAAGAACCATGTTTATTTTCCATTCATTATTTTTCCCTATTGCTCTCCTCTATGCTATAATTGAATTAATAGTACATTATATAGTCAAATTAAGTTAATGAAGTTTTCCACAGTGATATCAAATACATATGTATTAATTTAGCTATGGCTCTTCTTTGCTCTTGAATGGGTAGATGTGGGAAGGGAATAAGAATCCTGTTTGAATCAGGATTCTTTTAAACAGACATCATCTACTGAAATAATTCATATCACTATAGGCTTCAATCAAGTTCAGAGATCCTGAAATAACTTTTAGGACTAGAATCCAAAGGAAACAATATGGGATAATTGGCCCTTGCCCTTTGGGATCCAATACACTGGATTAACAGGTAGAAATACAAGATTATTAAGTGGGTACTGTTTATAGGAGAGATCACTGCTTTCCACTGAGGCAAAGGCTCTCAGTTATGCCTCAATACTTTGGAAATGAATGAAGTAAAAAAAATTGTAGAAAATGTATACCAGACTCTTTTAGGATGTCTAAAGCTGACCACAACCATCCTTTGGGTTGGAGTGATTTAAACAGACAATATTATCAAGGTCCTTAGGATAATTAATCTGATTCTATATTTATGCTATTCTTGGACTTGTCCACAATAGTAATAGTAAATATGTACTTTATGCCAATTAGACTTTTAGTGGTAAAATAACCTTATGGAAATTTACTAGTTATTCCCATTTTATTGATGAGGATACCACCACATACTAAATCAGGGTCACCAATTCACAGATAGTAGAGCTGTTCATGCTTCACCCTGTATCTGCATTTTTCCAAGTTCTGTGTAACAAATATTCACAAAGCCTGTGCTCTCAGTTTTCCTTTATACTCTAAAATCATTTAGGATAACAAATAACCATGGTTTGTGTAGGTTACATTTATCAATATTTCCTCTGTTATAATTAAAACAGAATTTTCAAATAATTTATTTTAAGATATTTAAAATAACTACAGTCAATATATCAATATAGCATAATGTTTTGAAAAAATAACTGTTTCCCAAGAAAAAATAATTTTCTGAAATAGTGACCTTTAACATACAATTTTATATTTTTCTTTTCTTATGTTTAATATTTGGTTTAATAGAAGGTAGCTAAATTCTCATATCTGATTTTGCATTCAATTTGTTTTGATACATTGTTTTCATTGAAGTATATGAAAAAAACCTGACTTCAAAATTATATGTAATTGAGAAATTAAGAAATATTTCAATAGTTCTTTTAGATAATTAATACTGTATCAAATATTTTTGTCACTGGTCTATTTTGCACTTTTATGAATCTTTAACCCATCCATGATTTAATAATATGCATGAGGCATTCAGAAAAATATTGATTCATGGACTTATTCAGATCTTCCAGAAGTTAACAGATTTCATTACACAATATCACCAAAATGCATTTGCTTGTATCACCCTGATATCCACAGAAAAGTCTTTAAGTATTGGGAAACTGTCAAGCTTATAGAAGTAAGTACAAGTGTCCAAAAATTCTAACTTTTTCTTGGAAGACTGAATTTTATCACTGACAACAAATACTATCAGTTGCTTTCTTTGAAGTGACAGATTTGTTTCCTTCATTTTCAAGAAATTATCCATCAAATGGCCAAATCTGAATAACCACACTTTTGTTGGTCAATTATTCTTTCAGGTAAAAATGATGTTTCTTGAAAAAGTGGCTAGTTGAGCTCATAACTCAAACCATTACATCAATGCATTTGTTCTAGGTGAATCACCAGACTCCAATATGCAGCATAACTACTTTATGTGAATCCCCATGTCATCACAGGAAATCATAAGAGGATTCAGTATTTAAGAAAGTGGATAATTTTTCTACTTCATCAAGTATGCATTTGGGGTCCTGCCGGAAGGCACTCAGGACACCACTGGTAGGACCCTCATCCAGAGTAGCCCTGCTCAGGATCAACCAGGGGAAGTTCCCCATCTAGAGCAGCCCTGCCTATCTATGCCCTGTGTTCCAGCTGGGGCATATTTGAGTCCCACAGGAAGATGCTCAGCACACCCCTGGTAGGACCCCAGTCTGAAGCAGCCCTGCTCAGGGTCAACCATGGGAAGTACCCCGCCTGGAGCATCCCCAACTACCAGACATCCCGTGTTCCTGCTGGGCCTTTTTGAGTCCTACCAGAAGGTAGGTCTCCATCTTGGTAGGTTCAGATTTGCAACCTTGAACCTGGAGCCAAAAGTTAGAGCAGCACCAGGACCCAGGCAGAAACAGCATCTGGAAGAAGGTGATCATCAAAGAGTTGGTGCTCATCTCACTTTTTGACTTACAAGTTAAAACCACCTGGAGAACTGCCTGTTTTCCCCTCAGGAAATCTCAATTCAAAGATCCACAGGAAGCTATTAAAAATGAAGAATCAAATAAGGAGAGGTTCAGCTCAAATCCAAAACTCCCCCCAAAAGGATGCAATGGATAGGGGTCAAAATGAAAACTTTGAAAATATTATCAATGATCTAATTACTAAAAGGAACAATGAACTAAAAGAAGATATAATGAGCATGTTCTCATGTATTCATTGGTTTGATCAATGTCCTCTGTTGAGAGTTTCTAAACTGCTCTAAATCACTAGTAATCAGAGAAAGGCAAATGAAAACTACTTTAAGATTTCACATCATGCCAGTCAGAGTGGCAAAAATGGAGAAAATAAACAATAATAGATGCTGGAGGGGTTGTGGAGAGATAGGTACACTAGCACACTGCTGGTGGAACTGCAGACTGGTACAGCCCCTCTGGAAAGCAGTGTGGAGAATCCTCAAAAAAGTAGGAATGAACCCACCATATGATCCAACTATTCCTCTACTGGGTATGTTTCCAGGGGACTTAGAATCAGCACATTATAGTGACACAGCAAAATCTATGTAGATAGAAGCTCAATTTACAATAGTTAAATTATGAAAACAACCCAGATCACCTCACTGAATGAATGGAACCAAAAACTGTGGTACATATATACCATGGAGTTCTACTCAGCAATTAGAAACAATGATATTGCAGCCTTTGAAGGTAAATGGATGGCTATGGAAGAAATCATGCTGAGTGAAGTCAGTGTAACCCAGAGAACCAAGGGTCACTCATTTGTGGAGGTTGGAGCTAAACCCTCACCACTGCAAAAGGTGGTTAACTCTCATGCATTAAACCCTGAAAAGGTGTAATGACATACAACCTAAGGCATTTATAGAGAAGAATTGGGAAGGAAAGGGAGGGGGGAAGGATAAGGGTGGGTAATGGGGGGG